>CAUYQV010165109.1:0-13926 GCA_963574575.1 Galagoides demidoff | reverse complement strand
TAACTGAGAAAATGACATGAAGGCTGTGTTGATCAGTTTGATGGAAGTATTTCGGATTGCATGCGAAAACCCCACACTGTACCCCAGAAGTGCATTAATGTACATAGTTACCATTCAATAAAATTAAAAAAAAAAAGAAACTTCCTGATACAGCTTTAGGTTCCATAAAAATCTGCACAGTGTATGGATTCAATACATATTTGTTGATTGTTCTACTGTGTCAATGTTACATTCTGAGACACATCAATAATTTCCCTAGGGTTAATAAAAGTAATTGTAAACAGTGGGATAGTCTAATGTGCCACAGGTTGGCTAAATATAGCAATAATAGCTACCACATTTGCTAAAATAACAGCTAAGCTGTTGTACATAATTTGGGATTAAAACCTCATTAAATAATACTATGATTCTTTCCAGCCAAACTGCCCTACTCATTATTCCACGACAGACCTTGACTATTCCAGTTCCTGTGTTTCTGGGGACTCCATTTATCTCACCCCATTCTACCTTGTTAACCTCTCTTAAAGTGTCCTCTGTAAAGCCCTTCTAAACACCCTGGCCAGAGCTTATCATTCCCACTCGTTATGCATTGCCCTATTGCCTTAATTTTTTGATCTAATCCATCTTCCAAGGCAGACTGAGCAAGAATCTTTTAAACTTTTTAGTATTCCCCTAGCATATTATAACAAAAATAATAGTTACTCCATAACTCTTTGTTGTTGACGATAATTGAAGGGTAAGCACCAAATAAGTCATAAGATCATAGACAGAGTTGGAAGAAAACTGGGAATTCAGTGATCCACACCTTATGCCTAACAGAAATTATATGTCCTCAAATTGACCATGTACATAGGCTAATTGAAGTTGCCTAACTGGGTGTCTCCAGCCAACTACCAGAACAAAGTCGTCTGGTGATGAAGCAGGTCAGAAAAACTAGCCTAACTCAACCTTCTTATTTTGAATATGAAGAAAGATCATTTCAAAGAACTGAAATTATTTGTCCTAGGTCACACAACTGGTTGGTGATACAGTTTAGAAACCTAGTTTATGAACCCCCTACCTTGAAAGTTCCTACACAATACCAAAGTATTTGGAGACTGGTATCTCAGCTATGTTACCTGAATAAAAGACATACACATACATACTTGGCAACTTTCCCTGTCTGCTTTTGATAATAATTTTTTGAGTTCAAAATCTTTATAATAATTGAACTAGACAGTGACTGGATAAAAATTGTTCCTTGGGTTAACCAAAATAACTTTGTACTTAAAAATGTTCTTTTTTTTTTAATTTTATTTATTTATGTATGTATGTATGTATGTATGTATGTATGTATTTATTTATTTTTTGAGACGGAGCCTCAAGCTCTCTCCCTGGGTAGAGTTCCATGGCATCACAGCTCATAGCAACCTCCAACTCCTGGGCTCAAGCGAGTCTCCTGCCTCCACCTCCCAAGTAGCTGGGACCACAGGCGCCCGCCACAACGCCTGGCCATTTTGGTTGCAGCCATCATTGTTGTTTGGCGGGCCCAGGCTGGGGATTCGAACCCACCACCTTAGGTGTACGTGGCTGGCGCCTTAGCCGATTGAGCTACAGGCGCCAAGCCCTTAAAAATGTTCTTTATGGGTATTACCACTGAGGCTCAACTCCAAATGCCAAGAGGAGTAAAGTAGGAAAAAGTGTCTAGAATGAAACTGCTTCAACTATTTTCTCCTTGCTACCAAGTTCCATGAGGGCAAGAGGGCTATGAATCACTAAATCCTCCATAATATTTCTTTCATGTAGCTATGGTTTCTTTGATGTTGTGAAATTATCATAGTTCATTTTGTTTTGAACATTCTACATAGAATTCAATTATCTTATCATGTAGGTTGCTTTAAAAATAGGTTATGCTATAATACGCCCTCCAAAAGAGTTTGTTAAGTAATTACCCATTACTGGTAATGGGTATAATCATTGTCAAAATGAAAAGCTATTCATTTCAGATCTATCTATCCTTTTTAAAATTTGGGGGTGCTATGTCAATTTTTTAGATGCCATTTAATAGAGAAATCAGCTTTCTTGCTTTCCCCTTTCCTCCATGTTTTAAACTAACAAAAAGAAGTATGAATTTTACTTTTCAGACAATGTATTCAGCCATGCTATTGTTATATCTCCAGAGACTAAATTTACATTTTGAAAAAAAAATATGATGTACAAATGTGCATACTGTACTCACCCAGCATATCATAGATACTATATAATAACATCTGGGAATATTAAACTTTGCCTTTCCTGGCAACCCAATTGGCATCTTTAGTTTACAGTGCAGAATGCTTTATACTGATGTGTTTTGGAAATATTTGAAGTATTCTCAAGACAGTATTCTGAGGTTTCTGCAGTGGTCCACTTCAGTCTTTTGAAGTTCTCTATACAATAGGATACATACATAGATTTTCCAAAACATGCTTTAGTGGGTAAAAAAAGAAAAGTTCAAGTTGGCAATAGACAAAGCTTCCTTTGGTCTTCTGTACCTAATTCCTTTCTGGCACTATTGTTTTGGCAGTTAGTAAGCCTTGTGAGACCGGTCTGATAAAAATGTTCCTCTTTCCAGACAGCTTTGTAGATTCTAAATCATTTTAGTGCCTTGTAGTTATGAAATATGCATATTTCTAAAGTACAGATATATCATTTTAATTTTGCCTCTGAGCACGGGATATTTCAGCTGTGCGTTATGCACAGGGTGACACCCAGGATGGTAGTCACTGTCCGTGCGTGTGGAAATGCTGATGAACCCGATGTACAGCCCCGAGTCCTTCCAGTGTTCACACTGGGCATTGTTCTTTAATTCAAAGCCTCAGCTGCTTCTTACGGAGCCTGCTCCTGTTTACACTGCTGGCTCCTTCTTGAGCACAGTGTGGCTTTTTGTTTAAAGAAACTGCCTTAACCATCTGTAGGGAGTGCTCGCCAGGGGCCCACGACTATGCCACAGGCTTAGAACACAGACTTCAAAACATTTCTAAAGCAGACTTTACAGCTCCCTATTCCAGGGTGGTGTAGAAAGCACGCAGGCTATGGAGACATATATTCTTGAATATAATTCCCAGCTCCATTACTTACCAGCTACGAGTCTTTAGATAAGAACTTTCTTTGACTCTCAGTTTTCCTCCCCCTGTGATGAAGATAACACCACCTTGTTAATTAGGCTGTGCTGGGGATTCAGTGAGGATGTGTACAGAGCACTTTTGGCAGTGCCAGACCCCTGTTAGGGGGTACAATTGCCATTCTCTGAACTCTCTTGGATTAACCAGGGTTAAAATGCACACTGCTTCAATTCTTTTTTTAATGTAAAATATGCACAACATACAATTTACCATTTTGATCATATTTAAGCGAATAGTTCAGTGGCAGTAAATAGTTCATGTTGTTGTCCCAACATCACCAACATCCATCTCCACAACTTTTCATTTTCCCAAACGGAAACTCCCTACCTGTTAAACACTGACCTCCCATTTCCCCCTCGTCTCAGCCCCTGGTCCCCACCCTTCTACTTTTTGTCTTTATGAATTTGACTTCTCTAGGTATCTCATACAAGTAGAATACATGATATTTGTCCTTTTTCTTCAATTCTTATAAAGTAACAACAATTCGGGGCTTAATTATGGATGGCATTGTTTGGGCATTAAATTTAATATTGTCACATTTCTAGAGCACACGTTAGAGTCCAACCAGCATGCCTATATGTGTATCATCTTACTACCCTTCTAATGGAATGTTAGGCTGCATGATGATGGTGATGATAACGGCAATGATGATGTATCCTCCACTATTCTCTCACCAGCATTCTCCTTTGTGTCCTTTGGAGCAGTAATTTCACTGTTAGCAAGGTCCTCTCATCTTTTGTCTCTTCACAAAATTTGCCTCACCTTTTGTCTATGAAAACCTTGAGAACTTTCTCTGCCTGGGCAACCCCCCTGCAGCCCTCCGTCTTCCATATTCAATGACCCCAGGGGCAACATTGGCATTCTTCTAGCATTTCTATTTTTTAAAAGCATTGCTCTTTGATCATTATGCAAAAACTCTTTATGCTTTAGGTCTCCTGTAAACTGAAATTAGCTAACAAGATTTCCTAAGGCACTGGATGTACAGTATAAGAGAGAAATGTGCTGGTGTATTTAGGATGGAGTTGCTATTAACTAAAATAGGAGCGCAAAGGTGTTTTGCGATAGAAGAGAATAACGGGAGCGATATTTGGGCATTTTAAATTTGTGATGCTCATTAGACATCCAACAGGGCGTGGCAAGTAGGCAGTTTGGGGATCAAGATAGAGGTAAAGAAATTTTAAATTCGTCCATCTGTAGATGGTATTTAAAGTCATGAAATGAATGAGATTATGTAGGGTAAAAGTGTTAGACAGGAAAGAGAAGAGGCCCCCAAACTGGGCACTTCAACATTTCCAGGTCAGCCCAAAGAAACTTAAAAGCGAAGGCCAATAAAAGCTGGGGGAAAGCCACCTAGAAGGGTGTTGTGGAAGACTAGAGTGCAAAGTGTTTTGAGGAAGAAGGTCATCAATTGTCAATGCTGTTGATGAGTCGAGTCAGATGAGGACCAAGAAATGACCGTTGGATTTGGAAAGCTGGGTGCCACTGGTGACCTGAGAAAGAGCAGTTTCAGTGCAGTGGTAGGGGTGACCCCTAAAGGGAGTCCAAGGGAGAATTAAGGAAAGAAGTTGGAGATGGGTAGTGTAAACAGCTAACTTGAAGAGTTTTGCAGGAGAGAAACAGAGACATATATATGGTAAATGAAGGAGGAGGAAGGTTTTCTAAAATGGGAGAAATAGTAGCCTGATTGTATGCTGATGGGACTCGTATAGTAGAGGTGAAGGAATGATGCAAAGGAGAAAGAGAGAATTGCTAGAGCAATGTCCTCCAGTTGAAGGGCAGGACACCCGTGTACAGGCAAGGGATTGGCCCTTGCTGGGTGCCTGGCAGTTTGCCCATAAGCAATCTGAGAAAGGATAGTGCACACAGGCACAGATACAAGTAGAAGTGCCAGGGAGAGCTCATGACAGTTCTCTTGGAATGCCTTCAAGTGTCTTCTTGAAGCGAGAGTGAGGAAGGGCAATGAAGGGGTGCCCTTTGAGATGAGAGAGGGTTCAAAATATTCTAGTTGCTTAGAGAAGCACAGCTCAAAGGGTAGTCTGCAGATTAGCGCTCACTTTTCTTAAAATTCTTTGTTATCTGTCCATGAGTAGATGAGGACAGAAATTAAGAGCAAGCATTTAGAAGCTTTTATAGCAACCTGACAGAGTGATTTTATGACTGTTATTGTTTAATAACAAAAAATCTTGACACATTTTGTATGACTTCCTTTTATTGAATTTTTCTTGTAGCTCATTTGTGTCATTATTTCCAAAAGCATTATTGTAAAATGGATGTAAAATTATAAGAAGCCAGTCCTTCTGGCTGGTTGGAAGAGTGAACTATACAAATATTATGTAATTTCTGGGATGCATGATGGGCCCACTTGATGTTTGTAATCTTAAATTTACAATAATCAACATGGTTGATTTTTGTCTTGTCTTATTCAATAGCACAGATACATTCTTATTGAAAGGAGAATGGGATTTAATCAGGGTTTTGGTTTCTCCAGGAGAGTAAGGTAGAAGGAGAAGGGACAAGAGCATTAAGAGTATAGCCAGGAATCAGTTACAAAGAATTATTATATAATTTGCCAAAACTCAACAAATGTAAACTTCATGTCTGTGCATTTCTTCATATGTAAGTTTTATAACAAAAGAAGAAAACTGTAAACAAATAGCGACCTTGGTATGCATGATAAAGTATTTAGGAAGAATGTGGGGATGTCTGTAATTTACTGTGAAATGCTTTTTAAAATGAGGAATTGATAGATGGATAGAGAAATGGCTAAAAGGATAAATACATGATATAACTTAATGGTAGGATGGTAGGTGGATTCGTGAATAGTCACTATAGTTCTTTCCATTTTGCTGTTTGAAAATTTTTGTAATAAATATTGGAAGACATATTGCCTTAAATGTTTTTGTGACCATTCATTCTGTCTTCCCAGCCTAATTATTAACTCCAGGAGGACAGAGGCAGTTGTATCTGGAAGGTTACCTAATGTATACTTTTTGTTTCACAGATGAAACTGAGACCTGAAGATGGCATTTTAGGGGCATATTTGACTCAATACTTAGTTTCTTCCTATTAGAGTAGAGGCAACTAAAGTCCATAACTTACTCCTAGAAGATCCACAGAAGAGCTTCTGGAAGTTCCACAAAACTCCAAATACTGAATGTAAAATTTTGAGTATACACAGCTTTCAAAAGATTCTTTAGTGGTCTATGACTCTAGAGAAGAGGTTCCTGTCTCTTGAAAAAATTACCAGGACAAATTTTATTTCTATTTCATTCCTTCAACATACTGAAAACAGTGTTAAGACAATTCAAGAAATATTTTTAAACTGAAAAGGTTTTATGGATAATCAGTCCTCAATTAATATTTTAAAACTGATCAGTGATAATGGTGTTTAAGAAGGCTTTTGGTAGTTCTAAGATAAGTTGTAAAGATGTGTATAACAGACGCTCAAGGCTTTGATAGCCTTTAATCATTGTTGAGCTTTTTCCATAGAATATTGTAGGACTCACATAAAGCTGGCTAAGTTGTGAATAAATAATTTTCTTTTTATTTTCTACCTCTTTGGCATTCAGAGATCACTGGACTCCTTAGCAAAATCCATCCAAGACTTTCCCTGGTCATTTCCAAGCAAAATACTTTATTATGTAACATCCTTCAGATTCAGACTACATTACCTTGCCTTGAGTATGCAATTGGTAAGGGGTTGCCTCTGAGTGTAGAGTTAAGCTTGTGCACTCCAGCCTCGTCCTCTGCTCTACCAAAGAAAGCCATCTTCCAGAGCCTTAGCTTTTTTCTAACCTATAAATTAAACTTAATACCTCCTGAAGTATACTACAAGGTTACATTAGTATTAAGTAAATTAATATTATTAAATCATTTGTAAAATATGAGACTGATGATAAAACATACAATGTTATATTTAATCAAGTCAAGGAGAAAACATTTATATAGTGTGCATACTTTAAGAGACTAAAATATGCTATAAATTATTAAAGAAATGAATGATTTGGCAGGGCTTCTAACATTTAGGGAAAAATATTCCATGTCTCATAGGAGCACTTTCCAGAGTGACTCTGCCACATACACGTGCCTGAGTTTGCCATCCCTCTGTATTTCTTAATTCTTGAGTCAGCCAATGCCTAACATGTGTTAAGTTAATACCACAAAAGTTTATACACACTAACATCAACAGGTTTCTCCTGAATCTCCCAAAGACAAACTGAATAGATATGTCAGCACAGCTAAAATAGGACTGTCTGTAAATCTGCTTGGGTTGTCAAAAGAAAGAAGAGAAGAAGAATTGTGCAGGAAGTAAAAGAGTCAATGAGACAAATTAAAGGAAATAAAGAATTCTGGTGTGGATTGAACTGACAAGCTCAAGAACAAAATGATAAAGACCTTTAATCACTGCAGAAGGTCTATAAAACTATGTTAAGTACAAAGACTAGAAAATGTTAATAATAAACCTTATCCTATTACATAAGAGACAAAATGAACTGCCAAAACTCCAGAAAGGTCAGATCTATCATATATTGTATCTGTATTGAATGCTCATACTGAAAACTAATTGGAAGTCTAATGAAGAACTTGCTTTGCTAAGAAAGAATGATCTCTTAATGCGTTAGATGATTTAAAATGTGGAAGACTCTTGGAACCCTGTGATTGCCACAAGATCGTGCCTGGGTTAGCCTGCTGGGGGATGAGACACAAGAAGCAGATGAGATGACCTGGTGGAGGTCATGCTAAATCAGACAACAGCTGGCCAACTAGCAAATAATTCCTGGCTGAGACCGGAAAAACCACATGGCCATGTTCAGCCAACATCAGCAGAACTGCCCAGCCAACACTCAGCTCAGTCCCTCCATAAAGAAAGTTCTCTTCAGGGTGGGAGCAAGGGCAAAGTGGGGAGACCAAAGAGGAGGCTACTGCAGTGCGCTATGCTAACAGCCCCTAAACTACTGATCTATGTTACCATCACAAGAGAGAGACAACAGATATTGTGTATCTCCTGAGATAATGCAGGGGGAGCACGTGCCACTTAGGAGGACGTCGTCTGCCCCCAGAATAGAACCTGCTCTGCTGAAACAGCCATCTCTAAGTACTAATTCAGAAGAAATACAAGGGACAGAAAACATGTTAAACAATAGGAAGGGGTTGCAATCAGCATAACCCAGGCTATGGAAAACCTTACAGGACAGATTACCTAGTTTCCTCAAGAAATAAAGGGTAAGAAAAAACTTAGGGAGGGATAATCAACAGACTAAAGACAATGGATAGTCTATAACAATCAGCTGTAAAAAAACACTTTATGAGACTAGAGGCGAAATTTAAACAATGACTGATAATTAACAACTTTAAGAGTTACTAGGCTTTTAAAAAGATGTAATAATGCTAGTGTGCTTACTTTTCTGAATCCTTATAGAAATACATACTGAAATATTTATGGATGAAAAGATATATTTGGATTTGCTCCAAAATAATTCACTTGGGAGGGGGAAGTGGGTGAGAGTACAATATAAACAAAATAAGATTAGACATGACTTGATAATTATCGAGCTGGTTGATGATTATAAGAGGGCTCATTATATTATTCTCTCTACCTTTGTATATGTTTTAATTTTTTCACTTTAAAAAACACATTTAAAAGCATGGAATAATGTTATTTATCCTCAATATATGACAGGAAATGGTACATGGATTTCTTCATCATTGACAATTCAGCCCTGCTATTGCAAAATGCCTTTTTCCCTTTGCTGCTCTGGAGACCCTCCAATGATATCATTAATACAAAGGTCCCCCTGGGCTAGAGAGTGGCCTAACCTGATATAAGAATGAAATGAGACCCAGCAATCTTCAGATTCTGTTTATATTTTTTGCATCACTATTCACAATAGCAAAGTTAAGGAGTCAACCTAAATGTCTATCAATAGATGAATGGATAACGTGGTGCATATATACGATGAAATACTATTCAACCATAAAAAAAGAATAAAATCCTCTCATTTGCAGCAACATGGATGGAATTGGAAAACATGCTAAGTGAGATAAGCCAGACACACAAAGACAAATACCAAATGTTCTCAGTTATAGGTGAAATATAAAACAGTCAAA
The DNA here is from genome assembly GCA_963574575.1 of Galagoides demidoff. Classification (NCBI taxonomy): domain Eukaryota; kingdom Metazoa; phylum Chordata; class Mammalia; order Primates; family Galagidae; genus Galagoides; species Galagoides demidoff. Next base: position 4,675 of record CAUYQV010165109.1, on the reverse strand, counting down.
CTCATAGAAGCAGAGTAAAAGGGTGGTTACCAGTAGTAGGGGCATGGGGGAATGAAGAGATGATGGTCACAGGGTACATGGCCTCAGTTAGACACAACGAATAAGGTTTTTACTTTAGATCTATTATACAACATGGCGAATACAGTTAATAATAGTGTATTGTGCATTTCAAAATCACTGAGTAAATTTCAAATGTTCTTATTGTCAAAAATGATGCGTATTTGAGGTGATGGATATGCTAATTTGCTTGATTTCATAAATTATAAGATGACTTTGTACCCTCAAAGATATGTACAAGTATAATTTTTCAATTTATAATAAAAAAATTTTTAATTTAGATTATTTTAAAGAATAAAATGAAAGCATAGTCGAGACATATATGCACAATGTGAACTGTGGGTTGTACTATGTGTTTTCATGTATACTCAACGAATGACTTTTTAATTAACTTTCCTTAAAGTTAGACCCATTTTAATTAAGCAGATTTTTAATTATTAAAATAAAATCATGTTCGTGGCAAAAATGTCCAAACAGTACAGAAGATAAGGAAAAGGTGAAAAGTAAACTTTCTCCCTCTGACTATGCAATTTCCCTCCCAGAGGTGTGAAACAACTTCCCATATTCTTGAGTGCCTTTTCACAAATGTTCAATGCATAAATTTTTATGTGTGCATGTGTGTGTGTGTACTTGGAAAAAGTATTTTTGAGGAATATTTGATTAAGCACCAAGGTGATATGGCTTTTGGTCAATTGTATTATAAACAATTATTTATAAATTATACATCTTTATTTTGTAGCAACACTTAATATTTGCAAAGAAGGCATGCAGCTTAATCATATGATTTTCCTATCATTCTAATATAATGATTGACATTTTATTGATCATTTGAAAATACAGGTAAATTTTTCACCCTAATATAAAAGAAGATACCTTAAAATGAACGTAAATTAGTGGCTTATTCATCATTGTTTCTTTAAGTCTTTCAAATGGAAATTGTTTCAATAGGTTTTCCTTTGGGGCTGTTATGTTGCTGTCTCACATCAACAAAGTAATATAAAATGTTAGCGTATGAAAAGAAAAAACCCAAGATTGGTATCTTTGTTCGTGTTTTATGTCATTTGCCTGAATTATAAGTAAAAATGGTTATCTTATAAATACACGCAACACATTTTTCAAGGTATATTGAAATTATAGTTTTATGTTACTTCTCGGTAAGTTTTCACCTTCATTGTTTAAAAGCTGTAAATTTTGCAATAATAAACAAAAATAGCTCATCCTCTAAAAAAATTAATCCACTAATTTTCCACAGAACTAAGTAATTATTGCGCTTTTTAAAGATGGGGCTCTCAATTGAACATTAACTATAGTTCTTTTTTTTTCCCTATTAACGCTTACAAAATTTCGGAATCATCTAAGCTTACGTTATCTATTACCATGTTATTTTTTAATGTTCTCCCTATTGGCAGGTGCTTATTTTGTTTACACTTTTCCGATTACTGATTTTTCAAATTACTGAGAAAGATAAGAGTAAGACAGTTATTCTGATTTTGGTTACGCTCAGGGTGGGTTTCATGGGTGTGTGACCTGCACAAGTCACATAGGGGTTCCATGTTCAAAAGGGTCCCATGCTTAGTTTAATGTTCTTTGGTCGTTATCTCAAAATCTATAATAATTTTTTCTTGAGCTTGTGTTTTATAAGTGAAGTCCAAAGACATAATGGTGCTGTGCATGAAAAGATACACAGTCTGGGTGCCTATCACGCCTTGCCGCCCCCTTTGCATATAGCATCCCTAATGCTGCCTGAGCACAGCATTCCAGGGGCCCCAGCGTGGGAGATCAGCAAGACTCAAAGCAGACACGTAAACATTCTACGGAGCTGGTTGCTATTGGCGTCCATAGAGTGTTGGTAGAATGTGCATGTATCAAAACGTGAAATAAAAACCAGTTGTTAGTTTTTTGAGCATTTCCAGTGACTGCTTTGGTAAGAACAAAATATATACACATGTACAAGCCACAAAATACAAATTGTGTTATTTTGGTGATTCTGAATAGAAGTTAGATGTTCTCACGTGTGCATTCCCCAATATAAAGATGAATGGTAAAAAGAAAAAGCATGCCAGTGACTTACGCTTTTCATTGTTCTTCATTGAAAGAGTAATATTAAATAATAAAGAAAAAAACAGCATGATAAGTCAAGAAAGAGAATGTGGAAGAAAGAAAAAGCCTTATGTTTTGGTACCTTTAATGGCACTTTCTTCCTTGATTTTTAAACAACGGGCTCTATGTTTCCATTTTGCAGTGGCCTTGACAAATTCTACAACCAGTTCCTGTTGCAGAATGAACTGGTCACGTGTTCTTTGTCTGCCCCAGGAATCCTCCTGGAGGAGGCATCTGTCTTCCATTCCGAAGTCATTAGTTCCCCCTCACAGCTGAGCTTTGGCTGCAGAAAGGACATCTTTATTTTGGCAAATGGGCAAAACTGGCAAACAGAACTAGCAAAAGGAGCAATCCCACGTCCTGAAATCTAGTATGGTAAAATGCTTAGGCTCTTGGGAATGATGTCTTCTTCGTTTCAGCATGTTTTACAGCTGTGGATTTTTCACACTGGAGAGTTCTCAAATAAATATTTTTCCTTCATCACTTCTTTACAAAAGCTCAAAACTTCCCAGTGCCATCATACTGTAAATTCTCTTTTCTCTTAGCGTTATGAGAAACGACCCAAGACTAATCAAGACCTGTGTTATTCATTTTTATTATGTGATTTTCTGTCAATGTCTCTGATGAAGCATTTTTCAGATTATTTTGACAAATGTTTATTGAGAGGCAGCTTTATGAGAACCTCTGCGTTAGACACTTGGGTATCAAGTGAAAAACAGAGAACAAACCTTCAAAGGGTTTAGAGCTGATGGTTCTCTCGAGGGAATAAGTAAAGCCAAAATGTGATGGTGAGTGATCTGGTGGTTCATGGGAGAAGTTGCTTTGTTCGTGTGAGTTTGTTTCCCTCCACACTAGTAAACTCTATTTAACTTTATATAAATTACTCCCTAATAACAAGTTAAGCACGGTAAGTTAACTTAGAGCACCATGGAGTAAAGTTATTGTTGCCGCAGGAAAAGGCAAGAAAGGATTGAAACTGACTCATGGGAGAAAGAAATCATCCTTTGGAAAAAACAAAACAAAACTGTTTTTGTTCTTTTGAGTTGAAATTTCAGTTTCCCTGATTTTTTAAAGCCAAGTATAGAGATGCTGTTTGAGAGAATCTGGCCAAAATAAAATTCCCCAAGTGCCAAATCGTGATTCAGAGAATTCTTCTGACAATGATCAAAGCGTCCCTCAGGTTGTGACAGGCTCCTGCTACCCTTTCAGAGTCCATTTATCCCTCCGTCTTCCTGAGACCTTTTGTTGTCAGCATTTCCTCACGCTCCTTCAGTCTTCATACCTATGTTAGGAGGAATAACTTGTGATACGCTTCTAACGCCAGGCTCTTGAGAGTTGTGCTTTTGGTTCTATTATAAAAATGTTCCTGAATATGAACATTTATAAATATATTTTAAATTATTTAATGTTGGGAGACAGAAATTTGGCGGGACTTGTTTTCATGAAATGCTTGTACATACTTTACCCCCAATAGTTCCCGGTTACATCCCATTTGCGTATTCCCTGACATCTGTTCTTCCCTGTTTTCCTTGTAATAATACTGCTTTTTCGCTGGCCAGGTAGCTACCTGGTATAAAGACATTTCCCAGCTTCCCCTCCACCTACCTATGGCTATAGGACTCAGTTTTATCTAATGTGATGCAAGCAAAAACATATATATAATATTCTTCTTTCTGTTGGCTGAAATATAAATGTGACAACCGGGACTTCAGCAGCCACTTTAGACTATGAGGTGAAACTCCAAAGATAGAACAACAGACAAACCTGAATCCCTGATGACTTTAAGGACTGCCTAGATATGAACTCTGCCCTCTGCTTACAATGAAGTTGGTAAAGCAAGGAAGAGATGGAATGATCTTCTCATGTATCTTTATCCTCTACTACAGTGGTCCCCATCCTTTTTGGCACCAGGGACAGATTTCATTAAAAATAATTTTTCCATGGAGTGGGGGCAGATAGGAGGGTGGGATCTGAAAGAAGGCAGAGCTCAGGCAGTGATGGGAGGGATGGGGAGTGGCTGTAAATATAAATGAAGCTTTGCTTGCTTTCCTGCTGCTCACCTCTTGCTGTGTGGTCCAGCTCCTAACAGGACACAGATAGGCACTTGTCCAAGCCCGGGAGTTGTGGACTACAGCACTACAAACTCCAGAACAGTAAAATCTACCTATATTCACCATATTCACAGCTGCCCATTATAGAACAGTCCCTGCCTGCTCTAAATAGATGAATAAATGAATGAACATGAACCACAGAAGTAACAATGCAATGCAGCCTCTACATAGTCATGTACGAAAGAGATGGACACAGAATGAAAGCCGGAAGCAATTGGAGAAGTGAAGATGGCTAAGTGGATGGTCATTGGGCTTGGAAATGACATTCGCATTGTCTACAGAATAAAAGAAGTTCTCCTAGTAGCCTGTAGCCTGACTTCGAGGCTCTGACTACACCTTATCAAACATATAAAGTATTTTTAAGAGAGAACATAAAGTGGCAAATGCCCCAACTCCAATGGCAAGGC
>CAUYQV010165106.1:0-10415 GCA_963574575.1 Galagoides demidoff | reverse complement strand
GGCAGGGCCTGACAGCAATGCAAACTTTGATAAGCAGTTCACAATAATCACTTCTCAACAATTATTTGTTATTATTACAGTTTAACATTATAAAATTAACAAAAATAATATAAAACTCATATTCTGGAGAAATAGCCACATGGCAGCCAATAATCGTATGTTCCTTCCTGTTCTCCCACCATTTGTACATTCTTTCCAAAAATCGGGATTTTTTTAAAATGCCGTGGGACTGTCCCGCCGCCAAAAACGGGACGTCTGGTCATCCTATCTTAGTCCTCTCTCCCTGGGGAGGGGAGAACTGAATTACCACCTTCCAGGTTCCTGTTTGGACCACGGAGAGTTAAACAAATGAATTTCCCAATAATCCGGCAGGTGAGAATTTTAGCTGGTTGTGGATATCTTTTATTAACCAAATATAATTTCAGATCAGTAGGCAGGTGAGGATTTTGGCTGGTTGTGGATATCTTTTATTAACCAAACATAATAATTTTAGATCAGTAAAGCAGTTCATAGCAGTTTTTTTTCCATGACGTCACCATTTTGCATTCTTTTTACAACCTATACCAGCATTAAAGCACTAGGCCCTGGAATTGGAATGAATTGCATTTTTCAGAGTGGTCATGAACTGTTTGGTGGGCTCCTCAATGAGCTTAATCAGAAGAGATTTGGGGAATACAGTGAACAGCTGAGGGAATGAGCTCATGGGAACATCATGGATCAAGATGCCCTGAACAGCAGAGGAGTCAGATGGGAAGACCTGATAAATGCGGTTTGGATGATTCCAAACTGCACATTTCTGTTTTATGTTTGGAAACTACCTAAAAAAGGGGGGTCATGAAAGCAATTTTCATATTTTATATTAAACTTTTGAAGAAAAAAAAGAACAAGAGAATTGAACTTTTTGTGGGGAAAGAATAGGGGCATATCGTGTCAAATAGTGTCCCTGTTCCTAGGGCATAAGAACACCCTCAAGGGCCCGAGACGATTCTGCAATCATCAACAGTGATGCGGGTGCCTTGTGGGGCAAGTGCTTGGTGAGGCTGGAGGTGGAAGCAGGGTAAGCAGCGGACACTGAGGGCATTTTTGTGAATACGAATTTCCATTTCATTTGAAGATGGCTTTGTTCCTTAGATAATCCAGATTATTCTCAAACTGTCTCTAGAGTGGCAAACAGCCGAGGAAAATAGAGACAGCTAACAAAGCTTGTATGATCGTGCTGTGGAAGTGAGTCAAGCACTCTGAGAGACAAGGCCACAACTACTACAGCAGGAAAGTTCAAGGAGTGAGCACTGTATTTGGGAGCAAAGAACCCGGACAGACTATGCTAGTTCAACTTTTGACTAGAATAGACTAAAATCCAAATGCATAGGAACCCTTGTGTCTAGCAAGACTACCATTGAAAATTCATCCCCAACCTAAGGATACGGGGGGGGGGGAGGAAGGGGGAAGTGGGTGGAGGGAGAGGGGTTCAAGGGTTCACTTCTGTGGTTCATCTTACAAGGGTACAAGTGAATCTTTCTATGAGTAGAATATGAACGTTTTAACACAATAACTCAGAAAGTCACATGAAGGCTATGTTAACCAGTTTGATGGAAGTGTCTCAGATCGTGTGTGAAAACACCACACTGTACCCCCAAAGTGCATCAATGTACACAGTTACCATTCAATAAAAAAAAAAAGATTGGAAAATTCATCCCCCCAAAGTCAAGGCAGTATTATGTGAGAAGAGATGTGAAGGTGGGAAGAGATGGAGATGGAGATCTCCAGACATATTTAATCAATAGCCATAAATGCAGAGGTACTAATGCTACTACAGCATTATTTGTCGTAGGAAAAAAAACCTAGAAAATTGAGAACTTTTTTTAGTAGGGAAACTGTTGAACGTATTTTGGTACATCCATACGGCATAATATTATGTAACATTAAAAGAATGAGTTGCACTTACATGCATCGTTTTAGAGTTACTGATAGGTTCTCAAAAGAGCCCCCATTTTAAGGTAATGTGCATAATAGGATCCCTTTACCTTAAATCAAAGTCAAACTTTCTCTGCGTTGTGCATGTGCACACTTGCCTGAGGGTGGAGAAGATACCGAAGGATACACTGGGCTCTTACAATTATTTACCTCAGTGAAGTAGGATGGGGAGAAAGGGGGAGGTGGGATCTGCAGGGTAAATCACTTATAATGATGAGATCTGTTTAGAGATACCCGGTTATCAGACTTTAAAAATTCGATTTCTTTAAAATGAAAAACAAAACAGAAACAACACAAAACAACAAATGGCACCGAGGGATTGGCCTCCAGGTGCAAACTTTTTACTTTGTGAAAGGAAACACATTTTAAAAATGCTGTCAATATTCTCAGTATTGTTTTACAAAAGAACTTTGATACAAAGAGGAAGGAAGGACATAAGCTAAACCTGTTCTTTGTATAAAAGGACAGTGAGAGACACACAATTGTAGGCAATATTGCTCTTATTTTCTTCATTTCAATACAACCCAGTGAAAACCCGGATCCATGTAGTTAGTGGGAAGCACTCTCCTCAATGTCAGGAATTCCAGGTTCCTGCCACTCACTCCTCAGCTTCAGCAACTTCTCCCCTCTGGTTTGTCTCAACAGGAAGGCAAGTGGGTTTACTGGGTAGTATCTGTAGCCCCTTTGCCTCATGACATCTTATTGTTTATGGTGACTCACTTGTTACTATCTACAGTCCTTCTATTCTTTGTTTACATTCATTTATGTAGCAAATACTTCCGGAGCACCTGTGTGTGTGTGAGAGAGAGAGAAGCATAGTGATAGCCCCAAGGAATATCAGCATGAACAGGGTGGGTGAGGTCCTACCTGTCTCTTTCTTTGGGAGAGATAATATGGAGAAGTAAATGAGTAAGTGGAGAAAGAATTACAGATTATAGGAAGTACTAGCATAAAATAAATACGCTGACTTGGAAGGTGAGTGTGGAGGGTTCGGGAGAGGAAACCTGAGTTGATTTTTCATGCAAAGCCTTTCTCAGGATTTGAGTTGAAACCTAAGAATGAGCAGACACGTCAGCCATGTGGGGCTCCGTGTAAAGAGCATGCCAGACGGCAGTTGCAGTGAGTACAGGTTCAGGAATTAGTGAAGGATGTGATCACTTCAGAAGCAGAAAGTGGGGAAAGGAGGCTGAAGGGTAAAGAGCAAAGGGGGGGGTGAAGGAATAGGCAGTACAAACAGAGGACCAGAAAGCAGACATCCAGGAGTTTGGAGGACATGGGAGCTTTTGAACTTTCATAAGTGTGCAATGAGAAGCTTTTAAGCAAGGCAGTGATGTGATTTGATTTGTAGTTTTAAATGACCACTGGCTGCTGTGTCTATTGATGGTCATGAGGCAGAAAGAGGGAAAACTATAAGGAAGCTACTGGAGACGTCAAGGAAGGAAAAGAAGCTGCTTTGGGAAACCACCATGGTGGGAAGAATGGAGGCCAGTGGAACAACTGGGGCAGGATGCTGGAGGACAAATGGACTAGAGCTGCTGGGTGAGATGCAGGGGATTAGGGGCAGGAAAGAACCAAGACTCACTCTAGTTTTTGAGTTGGAAAACAAGATAGAAGGTGGGACCAGTTACTGAGACACAGAGGACCCAGAGTGTAACAGGATATTTTTTCCCCCTTCCTGGGAATTTGTTTCACTGTGAGATGGTCAGAGCTTGGTTAGCCATCAGAGGGAGATGTCAACAAGGTGATTCATATGAGCCCCTGTGTTTCAGGGCATCAGAAGGAGTGCCCGCCAGGTGATTAAATATGGGCCCCCATGTTTCAGGGGAGAAGTCGGGGCCAGAGACAGACATTTGAAGGCTCGTCAGCATAGGAGTGATGCTTAAAGTCATTTAAAGAGAAAGAGGCTGTTAGGCTTCAACTCTAAGCAATGCCACGTTTCCAGTTGATTCCAGATTTACCAACAATATTAAAGAAGGAACGATGATCAACAAGGTAGGAAGACAAATCAAGGATGGCCTAGGAGGTCTGCCATTTCTTTTAAAATGTCTCAGCATAGGCACCGCGATATACTGTACATGTCATTAGTTGCCTTGCTCAGAAGTTCACGGAGAATAGTAAGCTTGACATTGAATCCTCCCTCCGTGACATCCTTACCTTATCTTGACATGAGTAGCTTTACTCATTTTGGGAGTGTCTCATTGGTAAAACTGCTCACTTTTAAATTAGGATAATATATGTCTATAAATGAATTTCTCTTTGCTGAAATTAGTTTTACTTAAGATATATGAGATGCTTCTCATACACAAGTTTTTAAAGGCTGCAGTTTTGTACCTGGCACAGAGAAGATACTTAATAATTGTTTTCAGGCGGTGCCTGTGGCTCAGTGGGTAGGGCTCTGGCCCCGTATATCGAGGGTGGTGGGTTCAAACTCAGCCCCGGCCAAACTGCAACAAAAAAATAACCAGGCGTTGTGGTGGGTGCCTGTAGTCCCAGCTACTCAAGAGGCTGAGGCAAGTGAATCGTCTAAGCCCAGGAGTTGGAGGTTGCTGTGAGCTGTGTGGCGCCACAGTACTCTACCAAGGGCGATAAAAAAAAATTGTTGTCTTCATTTCTAATGATCTAAGATTTTTCTAAAATTTCTTAATTGCATGTAATGTTTAAAACTATTATTTAACTCTTCTTTTGCTGTAGTATTCCTACTATGCTATTTCCTCTCTTTAAGGCGTTTTAGAAAATGGCTACTCACATAGTATATAGAATACCAAATTAACGATGGATCTCTATTGATAAATCATCAGAATGTACAAAGTGTTTTAAATATTTAGAATGTATGTATAGAAATACATTCTATAGAATAGAATGTATTCATTTCAAATAGAATGTATTCTATTCTATAGAATAGAATAGAATGTATTCTCTAGAATAGAATGTATTCTATATAGAAATATTATCAAATATTGATTACAGGAAGAAAAAATAGAGTGAAGTAGATGAGCAAAAAGAAGAGAAAAAAATATGGTATGTGAAGGAAAGAAGAGAAGGCATAACTCATGTACGTGAAAAATATCAAACATTTCTGCCACTGGGCCACAAAAATGGACCAAATAGCTCCCTAGGGCTTATGAGCGGGGGTAAGGAAGATGGTTGCTGGTATTTAAACCACACTAAAATAGTGTCCCAATAGAGCTTTTATTGAAATTTGTAAGAGATCCAATCACTCTGTGGTTTGTGATTTGTACAAACTGCCCGAGACTGAGCTCTTAAACGCTCCAAATATTGCAGCCTGATTTGTGACTTGGCCCAAAGTGTTAGTGGTAAAAGACAAGCAAGCAAAGTACCCTGAGTACCACAGCATGGGCCCTTCAGATAACACGGTTTTACTGGTAGAAAATATAAACACATTTTTTGCCCAAATTTCCATTGTGATCAAGGAAAACTTGCTGAGGAAACAGAGCTAATCCACAGAGGATTGTGAAACCGATGAGAGATTCATATTACCCAGGATTTGCCTGTGAGCCAAAATAAATGTAATATTTAGAAGTTCTTTCCCATAGGTATCTAAGGGTAAAGGGGACTTTTCACTGTGATACAAATATTTAATGGAGGAAAAAGATACCGTGATTCTGATAAGAGAAAGCAGAAATGTACTAATGGGTTGAGTTTTGGTGTTTAAACCGAAAAACAACTCTTTATCCCAAATCCACTATGTGCCTGCTTTCTTATGAAGTGAAGTGTGGTAAAGAGGTAACTTAGCTGAACTCACTGTCAGCTCTTTCTTGTCAGATCTATTATCTGGAATTTCTGTGTAATAGCTTGTTTAAAATATCACGCTAATATTCATGTAAATACCATTCACTGGACTTGTCATTTTACTAAAAGTTCTATGCATACTCATCAGCACAACACTAGTACAATGCCATAAGTTCAAGGTCACAGTTTTTCTATCCACACAATAACTACACTTTCTGTCCACACTAATAACAATCTCTGTAGCCTGCCCTGTCACAATACCAACATACTCACTGAACAAATTGGAATAAACCAGAAATGCCAGTTTCTTCCAGTTTCTTGTCAATTAAAGAAACTGAAAACATTAGTATTTGCTTAACTCATTCAATAAACACTAAAACATCTGGATATACAGGAAAGAGAATAGGAGTTGGCTTAATTCTTTGGACCCAGCTAAGTTGTGGGGGGAAGATAATTAACTTTTGTTTGGAATAATAAAATGGAAAACTTTGAGGCTTTCTTTTTCATAGCTTGCTGACCCACAGACAGCCTAGGTATTCATATAATCACAACTGCAATATATGCATTCAGGACCATCCTTCGTCTAAAGTACTTTTCAACTGATTAGTTACAATTTTTTTCGAATATTAATTATCATCCTTATCATACTTCTTATTTTGAGACTAAGTCTTGCTCTGTTGTTCAGGATACTCTCAAACTCCCAACCCCAAGTGATCTCCCTGCCTCAGCCACTTGAGCAACTGGGATTGTAGGGGCAAGCTACCATACCAAGCTCTACATACAAATTCTTAAAAGCACTCACTGATTTTTTAAAAGTTATAGTGTAGCAACAACATTTTTAAAAAATGAGTTGAGGAAAATCTGTTTCAAAGTTCATTTGGAAATGCATATTGGTGAAAACACCCCAATAATTTGGAAAAGATTTACCATCTGAATATCTAAATGCATTATAGAATTATAGCACTTAATAAAAATGGCATTAGCATAGAAATAGATGAGTAATGAAACAAAATAGAGAACCAAGAAATAGACTCATGAATATTTAAGAATTTAACTATAATAAAAGTTGCATTTTAAATCTTCGAGATACAGAAGTGTTATTAGAGAGATGTCAATGGAAAAATTGTATATTCATTAAAAGGAATAAAATGTTAGACTCCCTACTTCATGAATTGCCTAAATACATTCAAGAGGAATTAAAGAGCTTGCCAATTTTTAATCAAATAAATATGCCAGGAGAAATATAGAAAAATAATATAATAATCTATAGGTGAGACACGAAATACAGAAGCTAACAGGAGAATATTGGCTCTGATGCCTAAATATAAATCTCTGCAATTAAAGACATAATAAATAAAAGTTACACAAAAAGCAGCAACCTTAAAAAATTTGCCAAAAGTATAACTAAAAAGACTTGCTATCTATAATATATAAAGAATTCCAATAAGATCACTAATTTATAGAAGGTTTGACAAAAGCTTGTATAGAAATGTAGGAGATAGAGGGAAATAAGGACTCTTCTGCACACTTTGAGCAGCTATAAATTAATAAACTCTTTTTTTCAGAGCAATTAGGAAGTATCTTTTCAAGTGAAAATAAGTTAACATTTGGTTGGGAATTTCATGTTTAGAAATTTATCTTAAAATATAATACTTATGACATGTACACAAATATATTTTGGAAAAGATGCCATTGTTGGTTAAAACACTTTTTTTGTAAAATGAAAAACTTTGAAAACTCTTCTCTTAAGATAGGATTACATTCAGCTATCATTGACAGAAAAAAGAAAAACCAAAATAGCAGTGACTTATAAACATGACAGAAACTCATTTCTTCTTCATGGAAATGCCTGGTGTGAAAACGTCATACTTATCAGAGATCTGCCATCAGGCTCTGTCCTTGTCTGTGTGTGGCGTTTCCCTGTGGTCCAGGGTAATGGCTCCAGCTTCAGTCATCTGCTCCATGTTTGAGTTAGGAGGTAGAGAAAAGGGGAGAGAAGAGGATCCTTTCCCCGCTCTGAGAACATTTATTAGATTGTTTCTCACAACTTCATGGGCGAGAACTTATTCACAGTATGTGGCCACACCAAGATTCAAGGAAAATGATAGGATTTAGTTATTTTTAGAGTCCATGTATCCATATAATATTTGAGGGTCTATTTATGAATAAGTGGAGAAAGCTGATTTTGGAGGAGGAAAACTTGTAGTCGCTCTCATGGTTTAGTTTATTTGCTCACCCATATTTTACCCATGTCCTTCTTCTGACACGCAGAACCCAAATCACACCTTTTCCAAGAGACATAGTCCCAAAGACTCCTACAGTGATAACTGCAGAGATATGTACAGTGTTCTGATTCGACAACTGCTGAGATAAAAAGCAAGCTATCCACCACCAGACATATCCCATATATTGTGGCACAGCTGAAACAGGACAAGCATCATAGGGGCAAAGTCACTGGCCTTTAGCACGGATAATGTCCTCTGTGATGGCAAGCTTCTGGCTCCCTGACATGGCTCTGTGACTGTTACCTCTTGCTGTAACAAGTTAGGTTTTCATTAATAAATGCTTCAGTGTTGGGGTTGAAGTAATTAGGGTCAGCTCTTCAAGGAATCACACCAATACATTCTCCATCAACCAAGATTGTAGAACTGGGCAGAAAACATGCCATGAATGGAATTGTATTTTCCTGCAGACCAGCTGGCTTTATCCTGTGTACCTGAACATTCCTATAAAACTTGGTGCAAAAGTGAAAGGAGCAATCAACACACCTCAGTCTTAGACACTGTCTCTTCCATTTATTCCTAATATTACAGCTATAGTCAACATATACTCTTCCTTCCAAGGTACCTCAGGAGACAAATGTATTGATTTTTCTCACTCTGGCTCAGGCTGGTCTCAAACCTGTGAGCTCAGGCAATTTACCCGCCTTGGCCTCCCAAGTGCTGGGATTACAGGCATGAGCCACCATGCCCGGCCCAAATGTATTAATTTTTATCATCCAAAAAACAAAGCTTGCCTTTTTATCAATATGCAGCAGGTGAGCCCCCTCCACCCCTCATTCGATTGCTAACCCAGTGGTAAAATACGAGGCTTTCTGTCATGGGCAGCCCTCGATTTACAGTTCAAAATTCCTTTGCAGTCAGGGTTTAGTTACAGATAGCAGAAACTATGCTACCTAGTTTAAATTGAACAGGATTTAGTATGGGGAATTAGGCACTTCAAAATCATTGCCAAGGCTGGAAAAGCAATCTTTATGCTGAGTATCTAGAAATGAGACTGTCCTGATTGAAGCTAGGCATGAAATGAGGGGTATTCTGAAACTAGACACCGTGGATAGGCCCAGTAATTGCCGTTTCATAAAACCCACTGCCGCTGCAACCAAGCTCACTGGCAGAAACAGCAAAGTACCACGCTGAATTCCCCATACATGAGGATGTCTTCTCATTGAAAGCTAAGCCTGTTTGGAACCTGAGCTGTAGGGGAGTTTCAGAAAAGCAGTCTGCAATTTCTCAGCCTCTGTCATTCAGTAAAGCTTGTGCCAAGGTACTTGAAATGGACTGAAGTAAGCCAATGGGTAATACCTGCCATGGGACCTAAACGTCCATCCTTGGTAAAAATGCTTAATGAATTATAGAACATTCATGCTGAGAAATAGTAAAATGTCATTAAACAGAATGCATACAATGAAACAGACAAACTTGTAGTCAGTATATTGAGGTTAAAAATAAAATCAAGGCCAGGCATGGAGGCTCATGCTTATAATACTAGCACTTTGAGAGTCTGATGTAGACAGAAGGATTGCTTGAGGCCAGGAGTTCCAGGGCAGCCTGAGAAACATAGCAAGATCCTGTCTCTACAAAAATTACAAAATTTATCCAGGTGGGGTAGTGTGCACCTGTAGTTCCAGATACTTGGGACGCTGAGGCAGGAGGAATGCTTGAGCCCAGGAGTTTGAAGCTATAGTGAGCTATGATGATACCACTGCCCTCTAGCACAGACAGCAGAGTGAGACCCTGTCTCAAATAAACAAACAAAACTTCAATCAATTGTCAGGAAAAGCTGAAACAGTTGGAAACGGTGGGACAGTATTTTGTAGAAGCAGCAGTTATTAAGAAAAGGAGCTTCAGAAATTGCCATTGAGTTGCTGAGTATTAGGTTATACACGTGTGGGATAAACTTGATGGGGTCAGACAAAGAAATGTAAGATAAACAAATTTCAGATCTTACACAAGGTAAGGAGACATTTGAGCTCTGACTACCCACCACAGAGATTCTTCAGTCATCCGTGGGGCATTCAGAACAGAACCCTGAGGGGTGATATGTTGGTAAAAGGACTGAAATATGCCTGAAATGAAACTACTCTAAACATGCCTAAAAGAGGAACTCAGTGTATCAAATTGATCTTCAAGTAAGGTACAAAGCAAACCACTCTTTCAAGCAAGGCATCAGATATTTATGGATGGCAGAATACTCCCAATGTAACTCACAATGTCTAGCATAGGGTGACCAGATTTTAACATCGGTAAGGCGGGACAACATGGCTGGGGGCAGGGCTGGGGGGGGTGGGGAGCGGGTGGGGGCAGGGCAGGGCCTGACAACAATGTAAACTTTGATAAGCAGTTCTCCATAATAACTTCTCAGCAATTATTTGTTATTATTACAGTTTAACATTATAAAATTAACAAAAATAA
>CAUYQV010165102.1:0-14776 GCA_963574575.1 Galagoides demidoff | reverse complement strand
TAGTCCCAGCTACTTGGGAGGCTGAGACAGGAGACTCGCTTGAGCCCAGGAGTTGGAGGTTGCTATGAGCTGTGATGTCATGGCACTCTACCCAGGGGGATAGCTTGAGGCTCTGTCTCAAAAAAAAAAAAAAAAAAAGTTTAAACTCACCAGTTCTTTCAACTGACATTCATTGAGCACCCGGCATGTGCTAGGTGCTGGGACAGGCTTTGGTACATAGAGAGGAGTGAGTCCTGGTTCCTGAGCTCAAGCTGCTCGGAGCTTATCAGAAAAAGGAGACAATGAACCAAAACAACTATTATATAATATGGCCTGATAAAATGTTTTATAACTGACGGGCATAAGGTACTGTGGGAACACACAGATAGGAGTCCCTTTCTGATTGGACGTTGCCCCTGGTGATGGGGTATTCCATGCAAGTGGATTGTGGGTGCCTGAGCAGTGTGGGTGAAGGTATGGGGATTTGACAAAGCCTGGAGGATTTGGGAAGTTGCAACTCAATGATGCAGTGATTCAGAAAGTCCCAGCACTGGTCCCAGGGGGCTGCAGGGGCCATCATGGTTCAGAGTAGGGAGCATTAACCGTGACATACCAACCATTCTAGGAGATCCTGAAGCCGACCACCCTAAGAGTGTTAAACTGGGAATCTTTCCTAACATGAGTGAGGGAGTTGCCTGTGCTTCTGTGGGAAAGAAACATAATATAAAATATTTGTCAGGGCTGGTGGCTGTCAGGGATCTTGCTTGAAATCAAGGATTGTTGAGTTACTCAAGGTGACTCAGTGTCTTGGGTTACTCAGAATAGATGTGTCAGCAAGGGCACCTGGAATGCACCTTAGTGAGCTCTTGAGGCCTCTGTCCTAGAGATAAGTTGCTTCCCACTTCCTGGAGTCCATCAGAAGTGAGCCTTATATATAATTACCTTGACTTGTTATGACTCAGTTCTGGATGAAAGGGTATGAACCTTCTTTATTTATTTGAAAAGAAGCAAAGAAGACATTTGACATGTAAGGAAGACTTTTAAAAGGATGCAGACCCATTTTCCTTCCAAGGAAAATGGCATCTTAGTTTTTCCAAATGACCCTGATGGTACTGGGTGGCCATGACTGCAACTTCTCCTCTCTGGGGAGGAATTCCCTGCCTTTATTATAGTGTGGTCAAGCGCAGTAAGTTCTCCCATGCATACCATATTTGTTTTAACTTTTTCATTTAAGAAAACAGCTCACAATCCTTTTGTAGTTCATAAGCGTGATGTTTGGGTTTTCACGCGCATGAGTGAGATGTTCCTCCCACAAATCTTGCTGATGATGTTAGCCCATTACCCGTTGTGGGGAAAAAAAAAAAAAGAAAGAAAGAAAAAGAGAACAGCTCATGAAGACTAAAAGCTGTGACCTCTACTCAGATATCAGGATCTGGGGTGTTGTAACTCAATGATCCTGGTGGGCTGCGGGGGCCATCATGGCAGGACCATAACATCTCAGAGTAGGGAGCAGTAGCTACATGATATATAGCCCATTCTAGGAGGGATCCTGAAGCTGACCACCCTAAGTGGTAAGGCAAGAATCTTTTCTAAAATGAGTGAGAGAGTTGTGTATGTTCCTTTGGGAAAGAAAAATAAAATAAAATGTTTGTCAGGGCTGGTGACTGTTGAGGATTTTGCTTGAAATCAAGGGTCACTGAATTACGTAAGGTGACTCAGTGTCTTGGGTTACTTACTCAGGATGGATGAGTCGGCAAGGGCATGGGCCTTTTAGAAAAGGACTTATCTGGCTTAATGTGTTTATGTATTCTAGCTTCTTCCTTGGCGATCTTTAGATAAGCTGGTGTGGTGGTCTCACTTTAGGAGGGCTGTGCACAGAGGAGTTGGGGTTTTGGGCCGAAGACCCACTCTCTCTGCTTCTGGGGTCGTAAAGAAATTCACCTGGACTTGGTAGAGGGATCCTTTCTCCACATCTGAACTGTGAGTCTGCAAACCAAGCAGGAGGTCTCAAGGTGGGCCTCAAGCTGTATCACCAGCATCTTGCTGGTCAGATGGTGAGCTCTACTCTACAGGGAAGGGCTGCAAAATAGGAGTGTTATTATCAGAATGCTTTTTCAGAGCCGAAGTTTCTCTGTGTGGCTCCCAGCAGCAGAAAATAGGAAGAGCTGGAAGTTTTACCATCTAAAGACATGCAAATGAGCAAAACACAGATAGTTGCCTTGTCTTTTGTTCCCAACTGTGGCACTGTAGTGCCCTGAGAAACTTAGAGTTACCCTTTATGTAAAAAATAAAGAAAAAAAACAAACAAATTGTTTTTGTCATTTGCATACTTTTGTGTTTAATGGTGTATGCAGATGACATTAAATGATTGCTAGAAGGCTTTGGATCAAAGGGCAAACCACAGACATTTCTAGGGATCTGTTCTCTGGCAAAAACAAGCATTTAAATATGAATGATATCTTTCTCCAAACAACTTAAAATCTCTTAAAACACAGGCACATGAAAGTTAGCAATGACTAGTTGGTGCTGAAGAAGGTCAGAAGAAAGTCACAACAGGGACAGTGGGAGGAGTAGTCTGAGAGGGCTCCATGGATCAGAGACAATGAACTAGCAGGACTTAAATTCAGCAAACAGGCCAGGCAAGGTGGCTCACACCTGTAACCCTAGCAGTCTGGGAGTCCAAGGCAAGAGGATCACTTGAGGCAGAAGTCTGAGCCCAGCCTGGGCAAGCATGGGACCTCATCTCTACCAGATATATAGACAAATTAGCTGAGTGTGATGGTATATGTCTGTAGTCCCAGCTACTCTGGAGGCTGAGGCAGGAGGATTTCTTGAACTCAGGAGTTTGAGATTGCAGTCAATTCCGATGATGCTTCTGCACTCTAATCCAGGTGATAGAGTGAAACTCTGTCAAAAAAAAAAAAAAAAACCAATCAGCAAATAGTATGACAATCACATAACACATAAATGTGTGAAAAGGGGTCTGGAATATATACACAAAACTATTCAGTTCTGGGGAAGAGACTGGGAAAAGTTGATGGGGGAATGTGGAGAAGATCGACTTTGAGGGTGGTGCCTGTGGCTCAAAGGCGTAGGGCACGGGCCCCATATCCCAGAGGTGGTGGGTTTAAACCTGGCCCTGGCCAAAAACTGCAAAAAAAAAAGAGTCGACTTTGATCATGTTCACGTATTGCTCCTACCATCAGCAGTGTGTCAAAGAAGAGCTCCCCCTCCCCCGCACCCAAAGTCACTACTGTAGTGTTTGTCAGTTTCCATCATGCGAATACTTTCCCTGTGGCCAATTCAAGAAACCATTGATAAGGTCATTACATTGGTAAAGTCAAGTAGAAGCTTAAAAATTCTTTGAAATTTAACAATTTAAGCACTTATTATATGCCAGGCTCCAAGTCAAGTTCTGGGGAAGAGCAAGAAAAGATTATGATGGCAGTCCTTTTCCACCTGGCAAAAGAAATACAGGAGGGGAGCTTAAAGAGGAACTAGAGGAAGGAGAAGTTGACTGAGGCAAGGTATGGGGAAGGGGAGAATCAGAGAAGGTCCTCTGAAAGCAGTGATCAAGGTTCTGTAGGTAGAGAATGGGAATGCCCCAAGGCATGAAAGTGCAAGAGATACTTGGGAATTGCCGATTATTCTCTTTGCCCAAGTTTATTGGCACAACATGGAGCATGAGGCCAGAAAAGAGGATTTGGACCATATTATCAAAGGTATTTCATTTTACTGTGCAGCACTGAGAGGTACTGACAGAGCTGAGCGACATGGGGCAGTAACTCTGGTGGCAGTATGAACTGTACAGGAGACCATCATAACATTTCCAGCAGGACATAATAATGGCTTCAATTGAGACAATGCAGTAGAGACAGAAATGGACAGATCCAAGCAGCAGTTAGGAAGAATTGATCGGATGATGGATAGGTTGGCATGAGTGGGAGAAATATAATGCTTGAAGGTGATACCTAGGACTTTTGCAAAATGACCACCCTGGCTCCAGTGGGGATGAATGGCTTCATCAGAGAAATAAAGGAATCATTTTTAAGACTTGGGAGCCCACTTGGTTATTTTCCTTGCATCTCACTACAGACCTTTTTGAAGTTTGAAAGAGGGAAATTCTGAGACGTGAGTGGCAGCCATCGAGCTGTCTTATTCTACTGAAGTTGGATTTATGGATCCTGATTTGATTCTGGGTAGCTATGTCATTAAAATGATGAGATGAACTTTTGGTTTGGGATAGAGGGCGTCTCACAAAACTGGGAAATATTAATTTACCTAGGAGTTTATTGGATAAATAACGATTTCTTCATGGAGCTTAAAAGAGAATAACTAAGAAAAAGGGAGAACAGCCAGGTAAACCTGTGAGCCCAGCTGCTCTGAAGAGTAATAAGCATAATATGTAAAGAAGAATAAGGGGTTGGGAGGTGCCTGGAGATTCACATGAGAGAACAGTTGGAGAAGAGGCCAGAAATAATGCTCAGGTGTCTATATACAAATACACAAGGCAGAGGAACACAAGCAAAGTCAATTTGGGATTGTAACACCAGGTGGTAAACATGACTGATCTGGTTGAATCCCTGTGGGATAAGACGTGAGACTGACATTTAGTTAGCAAATCAAATATCTCTGTCCTGCTTAAAAGAAGTTTACCTAAGAGGTGGGGAAGGAGATTGGTGTGTGTTGTAGAGGAATAAGTAGAAGCCCATTGAAGAGCATAAAGATGAATGTTTGGAAGGAGATTTAACCTCAGAACATTGAAGTAATTTACCATAGACCATGGGCCAGAGAAATGAGAAAGAAAATATTAAACATCAGATTTTTATAATAGATACAAATAAAATTCTTTCAAATAATTTTATGGAAACTATGAGTTTGATTTCACAAACATACATAACATGTTTATGCTTGAAATGGCTCCGTGTAATTCCTAACCTCTTGAAATTTTCAATAGTCACATCAATAAAAAATATTCTTTACATAAGTGAGTGATAAAAAATAAAAAGTTTCTGGGCGGCACCTGTGGCTAAGTGGGTAGGGCACCAGCCTCACATACCGAGGGTGGCTGGTTCAAACCAGGCCCCGGCCAAACTGCAACAAAAAATAGCTGGGCATTGTGGTGGGCACCTGTAGTCCCAGGTACTTGGGAGGCTGAGGCAAGAAAATTGCCTAAACCCAAGAGCTGGAGGTTGCTGTGAGCTGTGACACCACCGCACTCTACCGAAGGGCAACAAAGTGAGACTGTCTCTAAATAAATAAATAAATAAAATAAAAATTTTCTATTAACTCCTGAAAATGTAAAAGAAGTGAAATGTAAGAGGCTAGGGTGGTGGCTCATTCCTGTAATTCTAACATCTTAGAGGCTGAAGAGGGAGGATTGTTTGAAGTCAAGAGTTTGAGACCAGTCTGAGCAAGAGCCAGACCCTGGTCTCTACTAAAAATGGAAAAATTAGGCTGAGTGTGATGGTTCACGCCTGTAATACTAGCACTCTGGGACACTGAGGGAGGACGATCTCTTGAGCTTAGGAATTTGAGGTCAGCCTGAGCAAGAGCAAGACCTTGTCTCTACTAAAAATAGAAAAACTAGCTGCGCAATACGGTGGGTGCCTGAAGATCCTCCTGAGGCAGGAGGATTGTTTGAGACCAAGAGACTGAAGTTGCTGTGAGCTATGACACCATAGCACTCAACCCAGGGCAACTGAATGACTCTTTAAAAAAAAAAAAAAAGGAAGAAAGAAAAATTAACCAGGTGAAGGTGTACACCTGTAGTCCTAGCTACTTGAGAGACTGAGGCAGGAGGATCACTTAAGCTCGGGAGTCTGAAGTTGTAGTGAGCAATGATGACGACACTGCACTCTAAACTGCCCTGTAGCTGAGATGACAGGGTGAGATTCTGTACAAAAAAAAAAAGAGGGGGATTTCAAGAGCTGGGGTCTCTAAGAAGTGTCAGGTCAGAGGCATTTTTTGCTCTCAGGTGGACTCTTTTGGAGCAATACTCCAGTATCCGGGAATATGGGCACTATTGACTGAATTGTGTCCCCTCCCTCCTCAAATTCATATCTTGAAGTCCTAACTCCTAATAATTTAGACTCATTTGGAGATAAGGTCTTTGCAGGTATAATTGAGGCAAGATGAGGGCATATTACATCAGGGTGGGACCTAATCCAGTAATGAGTGAGATCTGGACATAGAGGGACACGTAGAGAGAAGGCCATGTGAAGAGACAGAGGGAGAAGATGGCCTTCAACGAGCCAAGGAGAGAGAATCAGCCCTGCAAGTGTGCAAGACGATACACTGGTGTGATTTAAGCCACTCACTCTGTGATCCTTTCTTATAGCAACCTGGAGCACTAATTACAATGGGGATAGAATTCAGCTGCTGAGAGGAGGCGTGGGTATTGGCAAAGGTGGAGCAGCGTGTTAGAATAACCACCAGGCAATGGAGTGCAACTTCAGCTCCAGGGGAGGAATGAAAAGAACGGGGAACCAAGACAATGCCTGGTGAGTTTTGGGTTAAAGTTACTGGTTCAGGGGCTTCCCCAGGGCTAACTCCCAAGCATAAAAGATATTACATCAAATGCAGGGCAGCAAGAGCCTAGGAAGGCTGGCTGCCTCCATGGGGGTGGGGGTGGTGGTGGGTTCAGGTTGGCATGTGTGTGGAAGTCCTCAAGTACTTGTGGTCCAGGTGTAGGTAAAGAAGTTATGTAGAATAGATGGAATTCTGCTCAAACTTGAGAGAATTCTCATTTTTCCTTATAAAAACACTTGAGGCTCGGTACCTGTGGCTCAAGTGGCTAAGGCACCAGCCACATACACCTAAGGTGGCAGGTTCGAATCCCCAGCCCAGGCCGCCAAACAACAATGATGGCTGCAACCAAAAAATAGCCGAGTGTTGTGGCAGGCGCCTGTGGTCCCAGCTACTTGGGAGGCGGAGGCAGGAGACTCGCTTGAGCCCAGGAGTTGGAGGTTGCTGTGAGCTTTGATGCCACAGCACTCTACCCAGGGGAAAACTTGTGGCTCTGTCTAAAAAAATAAATAAATAAATAAATAAATAAATAAAAATAAATGAAAACACTTCAAATTAGGCCAGCTGCAGTGGCTCATGCCTGTAATCCTAGTACTCTGGAAGGCTGAGGTAGGTGAATTGCCTGAGCTCACCAGTTTGAGACCAGCCTGAGCCAGAGTGAGACCTCTTCCTTAAAAACAGCCAAGTGTTGTGGTGGGCACCAATAGTCCCAGCTACATGGGAGGATGAAGCAAGACAATCGTTTAAGCCCAAAAGTTTGAAATTGCTGTGAGCTGTGATGCCCCAGCACTCTACTGAGGGTGACAAAGTAAGACTCTGTCTCCAAAAAAATACCACTTGAAATTCAAAATAACACAGGAAACTTGGAAAATAGGAAAAGGAAAATAATCTCACCACAATCCTACCATCTGAACCAAATTCATCATGTAATTCCTTTGTCTTTCTTCATGCATGCATATTTTAGATCGTTGGATTTAGCAAGTCTACATACGCTTTCCATACTGGTATTTAAATAAGTAAAATTATAGTACAAACATTTCCCCAGTTTTGCCACATGATTTTTCATAAATATAACCTCTAATGATTGTAGAAGTCTATGGAGTGGGTGAACCGTAATGAGTTATTACCCTACTGTTGGATGTCAAGGTGTTCGTGGCTGATTTCTCCTCATCAATATTCACTTTGAGATTCCTTCCCGTACTGAGATGCTATGATTCTATGTGTGGCAAAGGGAAATGCAAACTGCTTCTCAAAGTATCTTCTCTGTCTTTTGATCCTTTTAAGAGGGGCCTTTCGTTTATTTATTTTTTTTGAGACAGAGTCTCAAGCTGTCACCCTGGGTAGAGTTCCATAGCATCATAGCTCATAGCAACTGCCAACTCTTGGGTTCAAGCAATGTTCTTGCCTCAGTTTTTCTACTTTTAGTAGAGACAGGGTCTCTATTTTTTTTTTTTTTGAGACAGAGCCTCAAACTGTCCCCTTGGGTAGAGTGCTGTGGCATCACAGCTCACAGCAACCTTCAACTCCTGGGCTCAAGCTAGTCTCCTGCCTCAGCCTCCCAAATAGCTGGGACCACAGGTGTCCACCACAACACCTGGCTATTTTTTTTGTTGCAGCCGTCATTGTTGTTTTGGCAGGCTTGGGCTGGATTCAAACCCGCTACCTCAGGTATATGTGGCTGGTGCCTTAGCCACTTGAGCCACAGGCGCTGAGCCAGGGTCTCTATTTTTGCTCAGGCTAGTCTTGAACCCGTGAGCTCAAGCAATCACCTGCCTTGGTCTCTCAGAGTGTTAGGATTACAGACTTGAGACACTATGCCCAGCCTTACGAGGGGCCTTTTGAGATGTTTTGACATGCGTTACATTTAGTCAGATTTCTGTTTATTTTCTCTGAGTCTCACTTTCACAAAAATGATTTTAAGAAATTTCCATATCATTGCCTATCCTGGACAGTTTTTATTTTTCAGCTATTCAGAAAAAATACAAAATGAGCACAAAGAATTCCTATGTACCCTTTACTCAGGTTCCCCAAGAGCTAACATTTTGCCTTACTGCAGTATAATGATCAAAATTGGGAAATGAAGCTTGATATGATACTCTTTCCAAATCTACAGACCTGATTCACATTTCACCCATGGTTTGTCCTACAGTGTTTTTTTTCTGGTTCGGAATAGAGCAGGGATCCCAGGTTGCATTAGCTGTCCTGTCTCCTTTAATCCAGAACAGCCCTTCAATCTTTCCTGGTCTTTCACAATCCTGACACTTCTGAAAGGAGCTAGTCAGTTATTTTATAGGCTGGTCCTGGGTTGAGATTTTCTTCTAGTTCCTCGTGGATTTTCCATGACACCATAGTGACATTGGGTCCTTCCCAGAGCATGTGTTTAAGAGACACATGATGTAGCTCTGTCCCCTTACCAGAAATGTTAACTTTAATCACCTGATTTAGATGGTATCTGTCAGATTTCTCTTTTTCCCTTAGTGAGTATTGTAGAAACTACTTTGTCACTATGTGAAAATCTAGTTTCCCATTATAATGTGATGGCTACTTTTAGCTTTCACTGATGATTCTTTGCTGAACTAATTTTTACTGTGGTGCTTTCCAGATGGTGGTTTTCTAGTTCCATTAGTCTGTCTGTCTGTCTTTTTCTCTCTCTCTCTCTTTCTTTCTTTCTTTTTTGTATACCTAAATCCATTTATTCCAAAATAAGAACCAAAATAAAAAAGAGTGCATCACCAGGACGTCACAACCACCTCTCCTCTCTACTATGATATCAACAAATACGTTTCCCAGATGCAAAGAATAAGAACCTCCTGGCCATGTTTTTAATCATAGCTCCAGACCTCCTTCCCCTTTGCCAGCTCCAACCTTGGGCATGACACAGGGAGTGGCCCTACCACCAAATATACAAAATATCACTCCTTCTCTGCTCTCTCATCCTTCTCTCCTCCCTCCTTCTCACTCCCTCCAATTTCTCTCCTTCTGTCCATCTTTGTCCAAGCTGTCTTCCTTCCTAGGGTCAGCTATTAGGCTCGGCTGGGCCTGCAGCTGCTGGTTCTGCTGTCTGGCAGCTTCCAGGAACTCCTAGTTCTCCTGTATCCCCTGAAGGCCATCTCACCACCATTGTGTCCTGACCTTCCTCTTGCTGCAGCGGCGACATGGCCTCGTCCCTGTGCAACAACTCTTTCTCTGACATCAGCTGCCGAGGAGAGGCCGTCACATACTGATGCAGGAAGTTCAGATGCTGATCTCACTCCTCCAGACTTTGTGCCTCTTCATCCTTTGGGAAGACCCTGGACATGAGGGCAGGTGGGCTCCGGCTCCCAGCGTCTGAGCCCATGAACAGGGGAGGAGGGTGTTGGGGTTCAGGCAGGTGTCTGTATTCCCAGTTGTTGGTGTGCTCTTGGCCAAAGGACAAACTGACCTGCCAAAGCAAGGCAAGTGTGAAACAAAGTTTATTGAGGAAGAGAAGGGTTTACGGAGCAAGAACAAGATATGTTCACCACAGACAACGGACAGACCTTTTTGGCCCCACAAAGGAAAAAGACCAGTTTCATTAGTCTTTCTATGTTTATTGGTTGTAATTTATCTCGACAGTCTTTAGAGTTTTTTAACTTATATAGCCCTAGATGTTCCTTTAGTTATAGTAAAAGAAGTGAATATTAGTCTACTGTTCATTCTTTGTTATTTCTATTGGTTAGCAAGGTGTGGTAGCGGACACCTCTAATCCTAGCCCTTTGGGAGGTTAAGGGAGATGGATTGTTTGAGCTCAGGAGTTCAAGAACAGCCTGAGCAAGAAAAACAAGAGGTGGAAGGCGCCTATAGTCCCAGCTACTTGGGAGGCTGAGGCAAGGGGATCGCTTGAGTCCAAGAGTTTGAGGTTGCTATGAGCTATGATGATGATACCACTCTAGTCAGGGCAATAGCACTCTACCGAGGGTGACGAAGTGAGTCTGTCTTAAACACACACAGACACACACACACACCATGGGGACTGCCAAAGGTGAGCTCCAGGCAAATACTTCAGAATGAAAGAGTACCCTCATGTAATCTGTGTTAACACCTGATTTTCTTGAGTCTTCCACAGATAATTCTAGATCATTCTGTTAAGGAATCAGAGGCACTTTTAAACTATTATTCCTTTTTTTTTTTTTAAAGACAGAGTCTCACTGTATTCCCTCAGTAGTGTTCCATGGCCTCACAGCTCACCACAACCTCAAACTCTTGGGCTTAAGCAATTCTCTTGCCTCAGCCTCCCAAGTAGCTGGGACTACAGGTGCCCACCACAACGCCTGGCTATTTTTCTGTTGCAGTTGTCATTATTGCTTAGCTGATCTGGGCTGGGTGTGAACCTGCCACCCTCAGTGTATGTGGCTGATGCCGTAACCACTGTGCTATGGGCCTACTGTTCTTCAACCATTACTGTAAAGGAATAAGGAAGTAGCAATTGCCGCTTCCATTCTAAAGATGAGGAACCCTGAGAACAGATAGGGGCACAGCTGGGACTAGTTCCCAGCGCCTGACGATTTTTACTTTCTACCTGTGACCTCTCTAAAAAGTATATTACTTCTTTTTGTACAGGCAGTCCCGGAGTCACAAGTGTCTGACTTACATTCAACTCATACTTACAAATGGAAGCTGTTATGGTAAGTCCCTGAGTCACAAACATCTGGCTGACATATGACTTGCACTTATAAACAGGTTATCGTAGGTAATAGGTAAATGTAACTGTTCCAACTTACATATAAATTCAACTTATGAACAAACCTATAGAACCTATCTTGTTCATAACCTGGGGATCGTCTGTATATGGATAACATAGTACATCTTCAAGAAAAGACATTTTCTTTCTTTCTTTTTTTTTTTTTGAGACAGAGCCTCAAGCTGTCACCATGGGTAGAGTGCCTCCCAAGTAGCTGGGACTACAGGTGCCTGCCATAACACCTGGCTATTTATAGCCATCACTGTTGTTTGGCAGACCCAGGCTGGATTCAAACCTGTCAGCTCAGGTGTATGTGGCTTGCACCTTAGCCACTTGAGCCATAGACGCCGAGACTAAGACATTTTCTTTTAAACAAAATTATTATCAATAGGCTACCATTCTTTTGGCTAATGATTATGTACATTTTCATCCATTATAATCCACTCTATTAATTGCAAACAACAATAGTAAAAGTTATATGAACAGAATCTTCTTACAGATATAAATTACAAAAATTATTTTTACCTCAAGCTGAATTCTTTTTTTTTTTTTTGGCCAGGGCTAGGTTTGAACCCGCCACCTCCGGTATATGGAGCCGGTGCCCTACCCTTCTGAGCCATAGGCGCCACCATCAAGCTGAATTCTTAAGGACAAGTGTAATTTTTTTTTTTTTTTTGGTAGAGACAGAGTCTCATTTTATAGCCCTCGGTAGAGTGCCTTGGTGTCACACAGCTCACAGCAACCTCCAGCTCTTAGGCTTAGGCATTCTCCTGCCTCTGTCTCCTGAATGGCAGGAGAATGCCTAAGGTGTTCTACAGAACTACAGGCGACCGCCACAACGCCCAGCTATTTTTTGTTGCAGTTTGGCCAGGGCCAGATTTGAACCCGCCACCCTCAGTGTATGGGGCCGGCACCCTACCCACTGAGCCACAGGCACCACCCTAATTTTTATTTTTATTTTAGAGACAGAGTCTCACTTTATCACCCTCAGTAGAGTGCTGTGGGGTCACAGCTCACAGCAACCTCAAACTCTTGGGCTTAAGGGCTTCTCTTGCCTCAGCCTCCTGAGAAGCTGGGACTATAGGCGCCCACCACAATGCCTGGGTACTTTTTTTTGCAGTTTTTCACTGGGACTGGGTTTGAACCCACCACCTCTGGCATATGGGGCTGGCGCCCTACTCCTTTGAGCCACAGGTGCCGCCTTGCCTAGCTATTTTTAGAGATGAGATCTTGTTATTGCGTGGGCTGGTCTTGAACTCCTAAGCTTAGGCGATCGACCTGAGGCCATCTCACGTGAGCCACCGTGTTTGGCCTCCATAGTACCATTTTAAAAGGAGATAGATTAGCTGAATTGTTTGTTTGTTTGTTTATTTATGTGAGACAGAGTCTTACTCTGTTGCCTTTGGTAGAGTGCTATGGCATCATCATAGCTCACAGCAACCTCAAACTCTGGGCTCAAGTGATCCTCTTGCCTCAATCTCCCGAATACATGGCACTGGCCACAATGTCCAGCTAGTTTTTAAATTTTTTTCATTAGTAGAAATGGAGTCTTGCTCTTGCTCAGGCTGGTCTCAAACTCCTGAGCTCAAGCAATCTCCCAGCCTTGACCTCAGCTGAATTTTGGTAAATTTGTCTCTTATGTTACCTTATTTTCTAGTAATTCATCTTTTTCTCCCTAGCATAGCATATAGGAGAAAGAAATTTTTAATTATTTGGACTTTCTATTGATTGGCATCTTGGATTTTAAAAAGTTACTAACACATCTGTTTTTATTTATTTATTTTAACACATCTATTTTTAAACTAGCCTGTTTCCTTAGGATGCCAGCCTTGCACACAATCAAAACTCATTTTGAGAGGGACTTTACCTAACAAATACAATCAATGTAAACTGGTTTCTTGTACTCTCAATGAATCCCCAACAATAAAAACAAACAAACAAAAAAACCCCCCTCATTTTGAACTCTGAGTGCCTCAGTGAAGCAACCCCTCCTGCTGGTGGTTGTTTTGTTTTGTTTTTAAGTAATTTGTGTCCCTACGCCTGGCACAAAGTAGGCACTGGATAAATATTTGCTGATTGACCTGCTGACCCACTGACAGTCAGACTGACTTCATATCCAGGGCGAAGGTTCCCGCTTGGGCCTTCCTGAATTCCTGAAATTTTTTTTCTTATTTTAGATAACAATACATCTTCATAATAGAAACGTGTAGCGTAACATCGCATGTACAAAAGGAGAAAGTAAAGCTCTCCCTATCTTGCTAACCCCAGAGATAATTATGCCATAAAAATGAACATTTTCCCTTCATTGAATATGCTGCAAAATCATGTTTTTAATGGCATTATGATGACCCATTGTGTGGATATGCCGTAGTTAACTATTATTATGTTGTGGAACATATAAATTCTTTATGATTTGTCACCATTGGAAATACTTCACAGATTTTAAACAATGACCATGTAGTCTATAATCAGGAACAAATGCTTTTTTTTTTTTTTTTTCAGTTTTTGGTTGGGGCCAGGTTTGAACCCGCCACCAGAGGTATATGGGGCTGGCGCCCTACTCCTTTGAGTCACAGGCACCTCCCGTCACCATTGGAAATAATGTTGTAATGTTATGCAATAAACTGATTATCAAGTTACTTTACAAAAAGATTATATCCATTAAGTCCCATGTATTTGAAATGCTGACAATTGAGACCAGGGGTTAGAAACAAACCTTTGGGGCAGCACCTGTGGCTCAGTGAGTAGGGCACCGGCCTCATATACCTGGGTGGCAGGTTCAAAACCAGCCCTGGCCAAACTGCGACAACAATAACAACAACAAAGGAAACAAACCCTTGTTCACTTAAACAGCCTCCAGTATAAGACAGTAAAGTTGGCCGGGTGTGGTGGCTCACGCCTGTAATCCTAGCACTCTGGGAGGCCAAGGTAGGTGGATTGCCTGAGCTAACGGGTTTGAGAACAGCCTAAGCCAGAGGTCTAAAAATAGCCAGGCGTTGTGGCAGGTGCCCTATAGTCCAGCTACTTGGGAGGATGAGGCAACAGGTTCACTTGTTTTAGCTGCCCCAGGCTGTGTCCAAACCCGCCCACCTGGGTGTATGTGTCTGGTGCCGTACCTGCTGAGCTATGGGCACTGCCCAAAAGTTCATTTTTAAAAATAATATATAATAAAAGCCAAAACTTTCAAAAAACATTTGCCATTATTATAAAGAAAATTGTATTCTGAGAGAATAGAAAATTCATTTCTACTGCTGTGTAGTCCACCTTGGAGACTGGTAGACCAGATGTCAGAATGGAAGCTTCACTCAATGCTTGTGGCAGTGTCAGGCTTTACTTCAGCCCCTAAGAACAGCATGCATGCTTCTCTTTATTTAGTCAGAATCTAAAATCACTGCAAGCCATTATAAATGTTGAAACAATAGTCATATTGCAATAAAATGGCTAAGACAATTTCTTTTCTTTTCTTTTTTCTTTTTTTTTTGAGACAGAGTCTCAAGCTGTCCCCCTGGGTAGAATGCTGTGGCATCACAGCTCACAGCAACCTCCAACTCCTGGGCTCAAGCGAGTCTC
>CAUYQV010165097.1:0-30362 GCA_963574575.1 Galagoides demidoff | reverse complement strand
TTTTTTTTGTTTAGTCGTTATGCACCCCGGCCTTCTTACCATACTTCCCCCTTAATTTCCCCCCCCCCCCCCCCCCCCCCGCTTTTTTTTTTTTTTTTTTTTTTGAGACAGAGCCTCAAGCTGTCCCCCTGGGTAGAGTGCCATGGCATCAGCTCATAGCAACCTCCAACTCCTGGGCTCACGCAAGTCTCCTGCCTCTGCCTCCCAAGTAGCTGGGACCACAGGCGCCCGCCACAACGCCCGGCCATTTTTTGGTTGCAGCCATTATTGTTGTTTGGTGGGCCCAGGCTGGGGATTCAAACCCACCACCTTAGGTGTACGTGGCTGGCGCCTTAGCTGATTGAGCCACAGGCGCCGAGCCATTCCCTCCGCTTTTTTAATTGAGTAACAATAATAATGTAAAAAAAGTAACACTCACATTGTCAAGTAAGAGTATGTCTATCATAGAATGCTTTGACTCTGAGGTTCTGTATAGAGTCATCAGTTAACTTCTTATTTTTTTCCCCAAAGTCTCAAAAAATAGACAGATAGTATTTATAAATAAAAATAAAAGATAATTTAAAAAAACAGATCATACCAAATCTTATAGACAATAGAAAAAGAAGAAATACTTCAGAATCATTCTACTTCATCTGGATATACCTGATATTAAAATTGGAAAAAAATACTATTATAAAGGGGAAATTACAAACATAATTCACTTATAATGAGGATGCAATATCCTAAACATCTTAAGTTGAATTAAAAATTAATGTTTAAGTAATGTCCTCTGGTCAAAATTAAATCCAATCTACGTGAGAATTAGTCACTATTTAATCCACAAGAAAAAAACGCAACTATCCCATATATCAGTAGGGAAGAGAGATGAACAGAACTTTCTGTAAAGAAGACAGATGAATGGCTAGCAAACATATGAAAAAATGCTCATCATCCCTAATTGTTAGAGAAGTGCAAGTTAAAATCACCCTGCAATATCATCTAACCCCAGCGAGAATGGCCAATATCACAAAATCTCAAAACTGCAGATGCTGGCGTGGATGTGGAGAGAAAGGAACACTTTTACACTGCTGGTAGGACTGCAAACTAACACAACCTTGTTGGAAGGAAGTATGGAGAACCCTCAAAGAACTCAACCTAGACTTCTGTTTGATCCTGCAATCCCATTACTGGGCATCTACTCAGAAGGAAAAAAGAACTTTTTATTATAAAGACACTTGTACTAGACTGTTTATTGCAGCTCAGTTTATAATCGCTAAAATGTGGAAACAGCCTCAATGCCCTTCAACCCAGGAATGGATTGGTAACCTGTGGTATATGTATACCATGGAATACTATTCAGCCATTAAAAATAAATAGAGATTTTGCTGCATTTGTATTAACCTGGATGGAGGTTGGAACACATTATTCTTAGTGAAGCATCACAGGAATAGAAAAGCACGAATCCTGTGTATTCAACTTGATATGAGGAAAATAAATGACAATTAATGACACGGTGGGGCATGGGGGAAGGAGAGAGGGAAAGGAAAAGAAAAAAATAGAAAATAAAATAAAATAGTGACCATTTCCCCTTTTTCCTCTCAGTGCCCTCTTCCCTTTCTTTGAACTTGGTTTCAGGAAATAGGGAGCAAGTGGTGGCCCTGGGAGGTTCAGAGGTCCTGTTAGGGTCTTTGCCTCACTTGGGATGCCAGAGTGACGCTACTGCCCCAGCCCCCAGAGTGGGCATGTCCTTAGGAGCGTCCCTCACAAGGCCCTGCTTTTTGCCTATGACTCTCAGCTGACCTGTCCAGTGAAGGCTAATTGCTCTCAGGTGTTTAGAGGGATGACCTGGGGCCCAGGTGGGCACCCCTAGTAAGCTATGGGCCACTGCCCTGTCACAGAGGTTCTCCCAGCTTCTGGCTCTCTCTTCTAGACCCCGCTGACTGAGCCCTGTCCCATAGATGGCCCAGCACCGTCACTCTGGCCAGCAGTGACTTCCCACACCCCCACCTTCCTGCTGCTGGCATGTCCAGCTGCAAGTCCTGCTTGAAGGGCTGAGCTCAGCTGTGCTGGACCAAGCAATGTGTGGTAGAGGCCAAGGCAAGGCAGTAGGATGGTGTCTCCAGAACACAGAGGCAGCTGTTACAGTGACAGGAAGTGACAGGTGCCGGCACCTGAGAGCCATATGCTCAGAGCACAGCCAGTACACCCAGTGGGACTCTTGAGTGTGCATTGGCTCCCTGGGTGGTTTGCTGACAGCCCATAGGCCTTTGTCAGTAGCTTCATGCCTGGGCCAGGCAGGCAAGTGTCTTATGAAAACCACCCAGGGCTGGCAGAAAGAGACTTTGGGTGGTGCCTCTGTAGACTATAATCTAGGGCTGGGGGCAGCATGGTGGAGAGAAAGAAGTGGTGGATCGTGAGCCTGATGGGCCAGTCGCTCCCTAGATCCTGAGGTTTCTCATCATTGTGGTTAGGACTGGAGAGGAAAATCACTTGGGTCTTCTCGGCTCCCACATTCCCCCATTCTTTTAAAATACCTCATTTCTTTTTTCCTGGCTCACTAATACTATAGTACTTCTTGTGTTTCTCATAAGGAAATTGTTTTGGGGGTGAATTAATTTTGGAGCCCAACAGTGATACCCTGAGGGAGGCAGGGGACATGTGGGAGGGTACGTGTGCCTTGGTGCCATGCTGGGCAATGCCAACCTCTTGTCCTATCACCCCCTATGGGGCTCTGCTCAGATTGTTATCCAGAGCAAAACAAAAAAACCTTTCAGGGAAAAAACATGTATTAACATGTTTCAGATATATTAAAAGGTTGAATTGGAATTGAATATAATTTTTTTTTTGGAGACAAAGTCTCACTCATCTCACTCTGTGCCCTGGGTGGAGTGCCATCTCCTCACAGCTGACAGCAACTTCAAACCCTTGGGCTTAAGTGATCTTCTTGCCTCAGCCTCCAGAGTAGCTGGAACTACAGGTGGCTCCCACAATGCCTAGTTAGTTTTTCTATATTAAGTAGAGATGGGGGGGGGGGGTCTCTTAGCTCAGGCTGGTCTTGAACTCCTGAGCTCAAGCAGTCCACTTCCCTTATCCTCCCAGAGTGCTAGGATTATAGGCATGAGCTACTGTGCCCAGTTGCACATTTTTTTTTGCAGTTTTTGGCTGGGGTTGGGTTTGAAACCGCCACCTCTGGCATATGGGGCAGGTGCCCTACTCCTTTGAGCCACAGGCACGGCCCAGCCACACATTTTTAAAAATAGGATTTTTTTTCTTTTTAATTGATATATATTTATTATAACATTC
Source organism: Galagoides demidoff (assembly GCA_963574575.1). Lineage (NCBI taxonomy): Eukaryota > Metazoa > Chordata > Mammalia > Primates > Galagidae > Galagoides > Galagoides demidoff. Next base: position 27,080 of record CAUYQV010165097.1, on the reverse strand, counting down.
TTGACAAAATTAATTTTTTAAATTAAAACTTTAAAAAATGTACTTGAAAGTAATAAACAGATACAGGATATGCCACACGCAAAAGCAGGGAAAAAAAATTGAAACCAAAATGATTTGAATTGATCTTGGGAAACATGAAGGTTGGGCAAGGCTCCCCACTGTATCACTCTCGATTTTTTTTTTTTTTTTTTTGGTGCAGCCCCTCCTGACTCTATACTGGAGAGTAGAGGGTAGCTGCCAGCTGACTCTGGTGCTTTCCTGTGTCCCAGCCTCGTTCCCTGCATGGCAACCCTGGGATCTGACTGAAGGTGTCTTTGTGGAGGCTTCTAATCTCCTGTGCTCTGGAGAGGGAGCTGAGTGTAAGCAGATGGCTCTTCCTGCTCGTGTCTGCCTGTGTCTTCTCCCTGTGGGTGTAGGGTTCCCGGACAGGGAATCAGTTTCAGTGTCTCTGCTGTCATACTTCTGTTTTACTTATTTGGAAAGCCATCAACTGGAGCAGGAGGTTTGTCATTCATCATGTCTGTGTGTTTTCTGAGGATTAGGGAGGCACAGGGGACTTTTCACAGGAGTGCTTCTAAGGGTTTGACTTGAAATTTTGGTGGAGCATCTTATTCTCTAGAAAGGTGCCAACATGCACATGCTTCAGATTTCAGCTTTTTAAGTGAACGGGGATGTACAGTACTTCCCCTGCAAAGGTACTGGTGTAGTTTCATCTTTATTTTTATTTATCTTTTTTTTTTTTTTTTTTGAGACAAAGCCTTACTGCATCACAGTTGGTGGAGGGTTGTGGTGTGACAGCTCACAGCAACCTCAAACTCTTGGGCTTAAGTGATTCTCTTGCCTCAGCTTCCCAAGTAGCTGGGACTACAGGTGACTGCCACATGCCTGGCTATTTTTTTTGTCATAGTTGTCATTGTTGTTTTAGCAGGCCCGGGCCTGGTTTGAACCTGCCAGCCCCAGGGCATGTGGCTGGCACCCTAACCATTGAGCCAGGGATACTGAGCCAGTTTCATCTTTAAAAATAACCTGGTATGCCAGAATAATGAAATGGGTATTCCAAACACAGATGGGGGAGACCTTACTGTGGGGTGTGCGGTCTCCAGAGGTATGGGTACAGAGGGGTGCCGGGATATCCCTTCCTTCTACCCAGCTCCCTCGAGCTTCAGCCTGACCCTGCACTGGTGGGAGTTGCTTCGGGTTCAGAGGCTCAGTGACATATCCCCTCCACCCTGTGCCCTGTCCCCTGCCTGCCTCTTACCCCCACCAGATCAAAGACTCAGTGACAATGGATGCTGGGAGAGCCAACAAGGAGGCTGAAATCCTTCGAAAGCAGTGTAAGGCTGTGTGCCAGGAGCTGAAGGAAGCCCTCCAGGAGGCGGATGTGGCCAAGTGCCGGCGTGACTGGGCCTTCCAAGAGCGAGACAAAATCGTGGCAGAGCGTGACAGTATCCGGTATGGTGTGCCCTGGGGCTTGAGTCTCCCCAGGCTGCACTAAGGTCTGCTGGGAGGGTTAGAATCATTTACCATGTGTCCAACAAAGGTGGGAGGGACCCAAGTCTCTTCCTTCTCACCTCTAGAGGATGCCCTACCCTCACCCCCTAGTTTTGGAGTTTTCCATATGCTCTTCTTCCCATTTGACTTGGCCCTGGATGTCCCAAGTGTGTGTAGTGTCCAGATGAGACCCGTTGAAGTGGTGCAAGGTCAGCCAGAAATCCTTTGTTTCCACTGTATTCCCTGGTGCCTACTGTGTGCTGGGGTTTTAGATCCCTGAACAGGAAAACCTTGGGAGAGCCTCCCCAATGCATGAGACACTAGTTAGGGTCCAGCAGCTTGGCCAGGGCAGAAGGTACATGAATGTGAATTACAGCTTCCTCACCAGGGCTGTGCTGGGGAACTCAGGGCATCTGGGGTGTAGGGCGGTCTCCCAGAGAGCCTAGAGGCATGAGTGGGCATTTCCAGGTGGAGAAGGGAGAAAGTATTTCAGATGAAGCAGACCTGTGTGGTTTATTCAGGGATGTGGGTGAGTCACAGGTAGGGCAGGTGTCAGGGCCTTCAGGGGAAAGGCACTGTGACTATCCTTGGCTGGGGCAGAGCTGGAAGAGGCTGGAGCAGTGGTGGCAGGATAATAACTTGGTCATTAAAGGGTTTCTGGAATATCCCTGTGACTCTTCAGGGAAGATCCCAACATCACTGGGGGCTGATCAAGAAACAGGGGTGGCCAAATGTTGGGCATTGAGGTCCTGCCAATGGAGAGCGGCTTGGTGCCTGGTGCAGGGGAGGGAGAGGCCTGCTGGGTGCTCTGTCTGCTGCTGCTCTGACTTGTTACATGGCCTCTTCAGGGGCAGGCTTGAGCTGGGTTCTGATTGTGGCAGGGGATGTTTGGGGTTGTGGAGAGGTAGGGACCGGCTCTCGGGGTATATCCAAATCTGAAGATGGCACAGAGCAAGGCCCTTCTGCTACCAGCTCATCTGTCCACACGTCCTCCAAGGTCCTCTTCTACAGAATCTCACCAGTTGTGGACCTTGTACTGCAGAGAGCTCAGGGCTGCAGAGATGCATGAGGACTGGCTGCTGCCTGACTGGGGCTCCAGTCTGATTGTGGGGAGAAGGCATGGCTCAGGAAATTCCTGCCAGTGGGTAGTTATGAGATGTGTGAAAGGTGTGGGAAATCTCTCCTGCCCTTGACTGGCTTCAAAATAGGGAGTATGTACGGAGAGTGGTCCTTCACCCAGGGACACAGAGAGTGCAGCTAGAGCTTGGGAACCTGAAGCTTGTTGCCCAGTGACGTCTCCAGGGTCCTCAGTGTTCGCCTGGCTGGTTTCACCCCTAAACCCCTGAGCATTCCTTCTATGCATCTGCATGAGAAGGGGACCTGCAGGTTTTTGGGAAGGGGGCTGCCAGGCTGTCTGTGCAGAGCAGGAGCCTGAGCGTTCCTTCTGCACATCTGGATGAGTTGGGAACTGGCAGGTGTTTGGGTGTGGGGGCTGCCAGGCTGTCCGTGCAGACCAGGAGCACCCTGTCTTCCTGCCTCACCCCTAGAGGTTACCCTGGTCTCTACCCCTCCAGGACACTGTGCGATAACCTGCGGCGGGAGCGGGACCGGGCAGTGAGCGAGCTGGCCGAGGCCCTGCGCAGCCTGGATGACACTCGCAAGCAGAAGAATGAAGTCAGCCGGGAGCTTAAGGAGCTCAAGTAGGCCTGGGTGGGCGTGTGCCAGGGAGCCCTGAGTGCCTCGGGCAGGGGCTTATTCCTGTGTGCAGACTTGGCTCCTGTCCTTCATGCTGCCTTATTCTGTCTATAGAGTGGGTCCTAATGCCATCTCCATGTTGAGCTAATTAGAAATTCTTAGACCAGAAATTTTTACATAATGGGCTTTGGTGACTCCATGAAGATAGGGCAGGCACCAGGTGCCAAGCTGCCAGGCTATCCATCTGGGGACAGGCATGTGTGTATTATTGATTCATTCATTCCCTGCCTCATTCATTCACCCACTCAAGGACAATTTCTTTTTATTTCTTTATTTTTTTTTGAGACAGAGTCTCAGTATATCACCCTGGGTAGAGTGCCCTGGCATCACGGCTCACAGTAACCTCAAACTCTTGGGCTCAAGGGATTCTTTTGCCTCAGCCTCCTAAGTAGCTGAGACTACAGGTGCCTGCCACAGTGCCCAGCAACAATTTTTTTTTGTTGTTGTTGTAGCCAGCCCTGGTGCATGTGAGTGCCATAATTATTGAGCTATGGGTGCCGAGCTACCATTCAAGGATGATTTATCCAGTACCCATTCTGTTTGGGCTGGCCTCCATCAGAGGCACCCAGAACATGATACCGAACAAGCAGACCAAGTGCCTGCCCTCATGGGGCTCATGGTGCACAGCAAGAGAGACCGATCAGGGGTATGTCCATCAAAGAGATGAGATAAATCCGGAAATGGACAGAATGACGGCAGGTTGTTCTTCAGTGTTTTGAAGGCAGTTGTGATTCCCACCCAGCAGTCTGTGCTACCTTGTCATTTGGAAGGCTGTTTGGGTATCAGGTAGCCTCTCTTGTTTATAACACTAAGGTGTCATTTAAACACCTTGATTTAAACACCTCAAAACATTTAATGGCCTTAGTGGTGAATTGAAATTATAAAGATCAGGGTTCTAAAATAGAAGTTGGCAGAGCTCAGTAACCATAACCTAGAGCCAGACTCTAGCTGGGAAGCAGTGGCTCTCCATGCACTGTGATATTGCCTCAACTGATAGAATGGCAGTCCCTCTCTCTCTCTCTCTCTCTTACACGCAACCACAGATGCTTCTCACGGAGCAGCGAGAAACATCTGTGTATATGTGTGAGAGAGAGAACGTGACTGCACAAGCTTCATACACTTGAGCAGTGTCGTCTAGAAGGACGTGATAGCTGCCCTTCCTCCTTCTTCACTAAAACTCCCAGCAAGATAAACACTTTGTTTATTAAATAAAAATTCAGACCTTCTGGAGCTTGAGTGCTCAAAGGAATACCTTAAGAGTTAAGAGGCAGAGTGGCAAATTCTCCTCAGGGACCCACCTTGTGTCTAGTAAGTGATGGAATCAAGGGATCCCTTTTAAGGGAAAGTCTGGAACCTCTGGGGCTTGAGCCTTGGAGGTTTTGCATCTTAACTTCATTCCACTTGTTTGTCCTTTCACTGTGTTTGCATATGTACTTCCTCTCTGCTAAGTTCTCTAACTGGCAAGATGCTGTGGAAGGAGTCCATGCTACCACCAAGGGAGCCTCTAGTCTATGGAAGTCACAGCACGCTGCAGTGATGATGAGAGATGAGTGCAGTGAGGGTTGAATGCAGAGTTTCAGGCTGCACTGGCCTGTGGGGAAGTGTAAGGCATAGGAAGGAGGCCTTAGAGCTTTGCCTTAGAGGTTGAGTAGTGTTCTAGAGCTGACCAGTGACAGCACAGCCCAGGCAAAGGTTTGGCGCTGGGAGCTTGTCTGCTTGAGCAGGAAACAAAAGTAGGTCAGGAGTGCACCAGGAGAGTGCCAGGAGCCCAGTGGCAGTGTTCATGAACTGGAAAGGCAGCTGGGCCCAGATTTTAGAAAGGGGAGTTACATGTAAGCCATGCAGGGACATGGCAGAGTTTGAATTCTTCAAGTTTTTTTTTTTTTTTTTAAACATTCTCTCTATTGAGTCTTTCTCAGAGCTAAAGTTCTTAATTTTGGTGAAGTCTATTTTATCAAATTTTGAAAAATTTTTAAGTGGATTAAGTTATATCTAAGAACTCCTCACCTAACTCTAGAGTTCAGAGCTTTTAAAAAATGTTTTCCTAAGGGGGAGAAGGGAGGGGAGATGAAGAGGGATTGGTGTACTCTTACCTAATGGGCACAATGTAAGGGTATATGGCACACCTCCTGGGTAAGGGACACAACTACAGCAGGGATCTTACCTAACAGATGCAAACATTAAAAAAAAAAAAAAAAATATATATATATATATATATATATATATATATGTATCTTCCTTCTAAAAGTTTTATAGTTTTATGTTTTATACTTAAATCTGTAATACATGGAGGTAATTTTTACACAAGGTAAGGGATTTAGGTTGAGATTCATTTATTGATGGGTGTCCAGTTGCCAGCCTCACAAGTGTGATGTTCTGTCTCCCTGGCAGTACCACATGGTCTTGACTGCTCTTAGCTGTATCATAAGTCATAAATTAGGTGGAATAATTCCTCCCACTTTGTTTTATTTTCAGAATGATGTCAGCTATGCTAATTTCTTTTTGTATGAATTTTGGAATAGTCTTTGTATCTACAAAAAAATCTTGTTGGCTTTTTTTTTTTTCTTTTTTGAGACAGAGTCTCTTTCTTTTGCCCAGGCTAAAGTACTGTGGCATCATAGCTCACAGCAACCTTAAAGTCCTGGGCTTCAGCAATACTCTTGCCTAAACCTCCCTAGTAGCTGGGACTACAGGTGCCCGTCATAATGCTTGGTTAGTTTTCTGTTTTTAGTAGAGACGGGAACTCACTCTCTTAGTAGAGATGGGGACTCACTTCCTTTTAAAGAAACCAAAGCCAGTGTAAGATCCTGGAGGTTGATCTGCAAATCAGGCCACCTGTGTTTGTATACGAGACCCCTTGTTCAGGACTAAGTGGCTTTTCTAAGAGAAATACGGGGAGTGGGGAAGGGTTTGATTGCATTTTTTTACTTGATTCTTGGGGATGAGGGAATCCTATTTTTAATGATAATTTTGGTTTTGTTTGAATATTTCCGTTTAGCCTTGAATTTTTGCTAAATTTCTCCTGATTTAATTTTTTTTCTCATCTGAGAATTTGAAGTCTCAAGACTTAAATGTTACACCAATTTTTCCAAAGAGTTAAAACCACTTTAATACCAGAATATGGTAAATTTGCAGACATTTCAAATAGCTGGTAGGCTTTTTATATAACATCATTAACTGGTACCATTAAATGTTCTGAGAAGTGAATGCAAAATGTAAAAAGTATAGGTTTTTCTTTTTAATAACAATAAATTTTCAAAGAGAAAACCAAAACAAAAAATTTATTAAATAGCTGATTTTAATATCATTCATTTAAAAATGATGATTAAATAGCTAACACTGATAACAGTGCTCAGACTGGTCTTGAACTCCTAAACTCAAGCAGTCTATCTGCCTTAGTCCTCCAAAAAGCTAGGATTACAGGTGTGAGCCACTGTTCCTGGCCTTGTTGGCATTTTGATCTGAATTGTGTTAAACCTCTATATAAATTTGGGGAGAATTTCTATCTTTTTTTAAAAAACACTGTGAAAACTGACTGATACCTAAGAAGCCTTGACCTGAACCCCCTGGGTTTATTGCAAAGCTGGAATGAAGCATGAGGGGTAAAGGAGCCAGGTTAAGCTTTCATGCATGGCCTGCCTTGGTTTCCAGCACTTCTCAGTAGGATGTGTGGTCCCCAAAGGGCCATTGCCATGGTGCTGTCTGTCCACAGGGAGCAGATGGAGTCACAGCTGGAAAAGGAAGCACGGTTCCGGCAGCTGATGGCCCACAGCTCCCACGACTCGGCCATTGACACGGACTCCATGGAGTGGGAAACTGAAGTTGTAGAGTTTGAAAGGGAGACGGTGAGCTGCCTTTGATGGATCTTCTACCCTGCTCTCCTTGACATGAAGCCTTTTTTTTTTTTTTTAAGAGACAGAGTCTCATTTTATTGCCCTCGGTAGAGTGCTATGGCGTCACAGCTCACAGCACCTCCAACTCCTTGGCTTAAGCATTCTCTTTCGACAGCCTCCTGAGTAGCTGGGACTACAAGCACCCACCAGAACACCCAGCTATTTTTTATTGTAGTTTGGCTGGGGTTGGGTTTGAACCCACCACCCTCGGTATATGGGGCTGGTGCCCTACCCACTGAACTATAGGCGCCGCCTGACATGAAGCCTTTGGACAGGGAACAGGAAGGGGAAGATGAACCTCTTGCAGTAGCTCTAAAGGTTCATGGCTGAGACTTTGGAGATTCAGCTTTTCCTCCCAGGGACATGAGCACATCCTTTCCCTGCAGTTGTCCAGGCTGAGTGGCAGCAGGCTGGTGTACTATGTCGTACAGATGGTGCTGGCATGGTGCAGGGAGGGCAGAGCATGGGGAGAGACTCTGGCAGGGGTGTCTGTGTGCACTGGCTGTAAAGGGCAGATTCAGCTACTCATAGGCTTTCATCCTTGCGACTAAGTATCCCATCAGACAAGGTGAAAGAATAGTCACCCACATCGGAGTGAATGGCTTAGGGGCTTAAAATGTTTCTCATCACTGGTTTGTGAAGTGTACTGCTATTGTGGCTGTTTTTACAGGAGATAGACTTGAAGGCGCTGGGGTTTGAGATGGCAGAAGGTGTGAATGAGCCTTGTTTTCCTGGGGACTGTGGTATATTTGTCACTAAAGTAGACAAAGGAAGCATTGCTGATGGCCGCTTAAGGTAAGAGTTGAGGCCCTGGCTTGGGAGGGATGGTAAGGCCCTTTCACCCAGCACAGGGCACCTTGCAGAGAGTCAGATAGCAGTTGTGCATCAGGGCTTCTGGGGGCTCACAGAGTCTGTCCAAGGCCTGCAGTCACAAGTGCTAATATGGCTCTGAAAGGGTACTCTCTGCTTCTCAGTTTCCTCTGAGTCTGGTTTTTCTCCAGTTAGTAGGTGCTATCTTTTGCTTCTCTGGGTAGGGTAGGACTTAAGTGGTATGTGTGAGGGCCTAGGAGGTGCAGTACTCTCCTCATTAAAAGGTGCTCTTTTAATGAAATAGTGAGGATGATTAAATAACTAACCCTGATACAGTGCTGACTGTACTGAGTACTGGTTTAAGCACTTTATATAAACTAATGAATTGATCTTTACAATCCTGTGATGCAGGTATGATTATTGCCCCCATTTTACAGATGAGGACACTGAGGCTAGGGGTGGCTAGGTCACACAGCTAGTAAGTGGTAGAGCCAGGATTTCAACCCAGGCTGTCTAACCTCCGCATCTACAAATTTACACACTCCTAGAAGAGGAAATCTTTCTGAACATATACGTGGGGCACCTGCCTTTTGGCAGTTGGTCCTTTGAATAGCTACCCACTGGTGCCAAGGCCTGCAAGGATGCTAACCTGGCTGTGTCGCTCCTCAGGGTTAATGACTGGCTGCTGAGGATCAATGACGTGGACCTCATCAACAAGGACAAGAAGCAGGCCATCAAGGCTCTGCTCAACGGAGAGGGGGCCATCAACATGGTTGTGCGGCGGAGGAAGTCTCTGGGTGGGAAGGTGGTGACGCCGCTGCACATCAACTTCAGTGGACAGAAAGGTAGCAGGCCTGCAGAAGTGGATCGAGTGTCTCTTCTTGGAGAGGGCTGCGGGTGTTCCTCTGGAGTACCCCATCCCCAGGGATAAGGTGCTGATGCCATTTAAATGCAGCCCCTGTGCTTTCCTGGCTGGAGTCCCAGGGTTCTGAGTCTTGCTGAGCTTTTTTTTTTTTGAGACAGAGTCTCAAGCTGTCACCCTCAGTAGAGTTCTGTAGCGTCACAGCTCACAACAACCTCTAACTCCTGGGCTTATGCAATTCTCTTGCCTCAGCCTCCCAAATGGCTGGGGCTACAGGCACTCGCCACAATGCCCGGCTATTTTTTGATTAATTGTAGTTGTCATTGTTTAGCTGGCCTGGGCTGGATTCGAACCCACCAGCTCTGGTGTATTTGGCTGCTGCCTTAGCCACTTGAGCTACAGGAGCCACCCCCTTGCTGAGCTTTTGATTCACAAGATCAGATCTAACTGTGAACTCTTGATCGTGGCGTGACCTGGGTGGGGCTGGATGGGGTGCAGCCTGCTGACCTCCTCTTTTATAAGTTTAGTTAGTTAACAAAGATGAGGTGGGGTGACCAAAGGCCAGACAGCGAGGCCAGGGGGGTTACATAGTGACCTCCTGTGGCTTACAGACAGTGGCATCAGTCTGGAGAATGGAGTGTATGCTGCCGCTGTGGTGCCTGGAAGCCCTGCCGCCAAAGAAGGGTCTCTTGCCGTGGGAGACAGGATTGTAGCGGTGAGTTTCAAGGCCAGAGTCAGGGCCATCTGCTTAATATAACAGATTACATTTGGGAAGTCTGAGTGAGAAGTAACAAGCAGACTTCTTATGTTCACCTTACTCTTGAGCATTGCCTACCATGCAAACATTTAAAAATGACTTTTTCTAATGATGTATTTCTGTTTACTATAGAAAATATGGAAGCATAGAAAAAGTTTAGGAGGGAGATGAGAGTCATTTGTGTTGCTACCACTTGTAGATAATCTTTATTAACATTTTAAATATATTTCTCTGTATCTGTATATTAAGGAAAAGTTTTTAAAAAATAAATTGACATCATTTGTGTGTCATTTTTAAATATTCTTTTTTTTGCAGTTTTTTTTGGCCGGGGCTGGGTTTGAACCCTCCACCTCTGGTATATGGGGCTGATGCCCTACTCCTTTGAGCCACGGGTGCTGCCCTAAACATTCTTTTTTGTAACTAACAGTTATATCTAGTTATTTTATATATTTTTGTTATCATAAGACCTATTTGCTCTAAAATAGCCAAGCAGTACAAAAAAAATACAAAATGCAAAGTGTCAATCTTTTTTACCCGCTTTAATTCTGCTCTTTGAGATCATCTCTTTTCCCATTTGTAAGGTGTATTCAAGCTCAGATCTTAAGTGCTCATACAAATCTGTATATACATATGTAGGTTTCTGGGTTTTATTCGCTTTTTTAATACAATAATAGAATCTACAAGTTGTATTTTATGTCATAGGTATCTTTCTGGTTTTTTCCTGGTTAATTTTATCCACTTGTAGTGTTCTCCTTTTTGATTAAATATAGTTAAAATCAGCCCATTTATGGATATACAAGTTGTTTTCAGTGTCTGAAATTGCAGTCTTGCAGTGAACTTCACTTGTATGCACAGCCACTTTTGGGGTACCAGACAGATATCTCTGGTGACTGAACTAGAAATAGGGTAAGATTGCTGAGTTGTAAGGTATACAAATTTAATGCTTCTAACTAACCTTTTCAAATTAAAAATGTCATACACTTTTTCATGGCATCTATGAAATTGTAAAATTGTATAAAAGGCAGAGAGTGACAATAACTCTTCCTCCAGATCTAGACCCCCTGCCTACCATTTCTTATCCTGATGGCAGCCATTATCTGTCTGTTTCTATCCATCTATCTATCTATCTATTTCTGAATGATGAATTCTCACTCATAACTCACTGCAGTCTCAAACTCCCAGGCAATCCTCCTGCATCAGCCTCTTGAGTAGATTTGTGCCACCAAACCTGGATAAGTTCTCTCTCTCCTCCTTTTCTTTTTTTTTTTTTTGCTGGGGCTGGGTTTGAACCTGCCACCTCCAGCATATGGGGCTGGTGCCTTACTCCTTAGAGCCACGGGTGCTACCCACTCTCTCTCCTCATTTTTCTTCTCTCTCTCCTCTTCCACTCTCCCCTGCCCCTCTCCCTCTCCCTCTCCTTCTCTCTCTCTCTCTCTCTCCTTCTCTTCCCTTCTCCTCTCTTTTCTCTTTCTCCTTTCTCTCTCTTTTTAAAAATAGAGTCTCATTATATTTCCCAGGCTGATCTCAAGTGATCCTCCTGCCTTGGCTTCCTAAGTCGCCGGGATTGCAGGCAACAATTTATTATATTTTGTTCTGGAAACATATAAATTATGCATCTTGTGCATATTATTTTGTAACCCAGATGGGATCATAGTATAATCAGGTGCTTACTTCACTTTTTGTTTTTAGCAACATGTCTTAAAAAATCCCTCTGTATTCACATCTTTACCCTGCTTGGGCCACTTAAGTAACTGCCTATCATTCCTTAGTGGTAGCAGCCCAAACTGTTGACCATTATGTCCTGACCAGATGCCAGGGCATTTTTGTCTTTACTAGCAGTACAGCACTGCATGGCTACTAGGATGTTCCTCAATAGGGAATTGAGGGAGTGTGCCGCAGGGTAAGTTCTTGGGGTGGGGCATTGCTGGGTCAGAGGGCTGAAGCATTATAACACAAAATACCATCATCCCCTTGGGCTCCAGAAAGGTCTTGGACTTTTCAGTCCTACCTGCAGTATATGAGAGAGCTCACTGCCAATGTTTAGGAGACCCAGTGTGTAAAAGCAATATGGTCATTGTGAAGATTTTTTTAAATGTGGAAAAGTTATAAGGAAGAAAAACCAAGTTAATCCACCACTCCAAGACAATCTCTCTGCAGATACTTTTTTTTTTGACTTTGGAATAATTATGGACCAGTAGAAAGTTGCAAAGATAGTGTAAGAAGGTCCTACATGACCCATTTCTCCTAATGGTTACACCTTGCGTAACTATAATGCCAAAGCCAGCAAACTGACATGGTATAGTGTGTATGGTTCTGTGTGGTTTTATCACGTTTTTTGTGTGACCACCACCACAGTCATGATGCAGAACTGCTCCCTCCTGCCGCGACTACCCCCTTATCCCTTAGCACTGGGGGTTGATTTGTTCTCCATTTCTATAATTTTGTCACTTTGAGAATGTTATAGAAATGGAATTGTGTATTATGTGACTTTCTGAGATGGAGTTTTTTGGGTAACATCATGCCTTTAAGATTCCTCCCAGTGTTTGCATAGAAGGATCATTTGTTCCTTATCATTGCTGAGTGGTATTCTGTGGTGTGGATATATAACAGTTTAACCATGTACCTGTTGGACATACACTTTTAAAAAGGCTTGAACACAGGTGGAAAGGATGTGGGGAGGGATCCAGGGAGAAGAGAGTGGGATTCTTGGTGAACAATGACAGTACTCCCATTTCACCTGGTATTTTCTGAGTTATGAAGCAATCATGTTTGTCAGAGGAGTGGGGCTAGGACATTCTGAGGCAAGGACCAGCATCACATAGCAAGAAGTGACAATGTACCATTGAAGGGGTTCTCGTTCTAGAAAGGCAAGCTCCTTTCCCTGAAATGATGTTGAGGGTCTGTGTTTCATTTACTTTAAAAGCCTCTTACCTGGACTTTTCAGGCCTTCCAGGGAGAGAATTTCTGTCCTTTGCCAACTCCTGACATTGGCCTCTTACACTTGCTGACAGCATTTGGCCTACTCTACAATGCAGGCTGGCCGGTGGGCAGAGCCCCTTCCTGGCTGGCCTGAGATCACTGTGCCAGTAGGCCTGATGGGCTGTCTTTCTGGCCCTAGATCAATGGCATTGCACTGGACAACAAGTCTCTGAACGAATGTGAATCTCTGCTGCGCAGCTGCCAGGGCGCTGTGACCCTCTCCCTGCTGAAGGTGAGCCCTGTTCCTGGCTTTATCTCCCTGTTGTGGGCTGGACAGAGCCTCAACTCCACAGAGCTGAGCCACTTCTCAGCAATACTGGGATCCTAGAAACAAGGGCGGTGATTGACAAAGTGTGAGGTGTGCGTGAACTTCACTGGATCCTGGTTTATAAACAAAATAACAGCTCTAAAGGCAATATTGAGGAGAATTGAGTACATGTGAATCTGGAACAGGTGATAAGTTGATCTTAGGGAATTGTTAATTTTCTTAGGTATGATGAGGCATTGGGATTATTATATCGGAGGATGTCCTTATTTGGGGGAATTACTTGCTGAAGTTGTTAGGGGTTGACATGTCATGATATTTGTAACTTACTTTTCGGCGTTATACAAGATCAATATAGTATAGACAGTAAAGACAGTTTGGGAAAATATTGTTGAATCTAGATGGTGGGTTTATTGACTTTTATCTATCAACTTTACATAGTTGAAAAGGTTAATAATAGAAAGTTGGAAAAATAGGCCCATCTATTTCTTTAAGAGATGCTTTCTGAATTGACTATTTTTAAATTAATAGACTTTGGAGGGAGTAGTTTTAGGTTATGGAGAAATTGGGCTGAGTAGAGAGAGTTCTTAGTATTCCCTCAACCAGTCCGTCACCCTCACCCCTCCCATTTCCTTTCCCTAAGTTTCTCTTATTATTTGTCTTTAGATTTGTTTCCTGGACAGCACATATTTAGCTTATACTATTTTATCTGGTCAGCCAGCTTGTGTCTCTTGGGGGGAGGGGAGGATTTAAGCCATTCATATTTATTGAGAAGAGTGATAGGTGCGATGGAGTTTGGTTTGTCTTGTGTGCAGCTCTGTTGTCTTTTTTTTTATAACGTGGGCTCTAGTGGTAGCTAGGCTTTGTCCTTTGGTTTCCAGGTGTCTTTATTTTGCTTGAGGCCCACTGTATTGGGCTGTGTATAGTATAAGCCTGAGTCCTTCCTGCAGAGCAAGTCTTGTAGTGGCAAATTTCCTCAGTGTTTGCTTATCAGTAAAGATTTGATTTCTCCATCAAATATGAAGTGTGGTTTTGCAGGATACAGAATCCTATGCTGATAGTTGTTTTAAGATGGAAGGATGTAGCCCATTCTTTCCTGGCTTGTAAAGTTTCTGCTGATAAATCAGCTTTTAACCTGATGGGTTTGTCCATGTAGGTCAGCTGCTACTGACACCTGGCCACCTGCAAAGTTTTCTCTTTCATTTTGACTATTATTGACATCTTGCATTAGTGTGGTGCATTTATACAATTAATGAGCCATACTGAGGCATCAGTATTCACTAAAATGCATTAAGTAAGTTAGGGTTCACTCTTGGTGTTGTATATTCTGTGGGTTTTGACAGATGTGTAATGACGACTCCCCAAGTACAGAATAGTTTTACTGGTCCCGAGATTCCCTGTGCTCTGTCTGTCTGTTCATCCCTCTCTGCCTCCAGCCCCAGCAACCATGGCTCTTTTTACTGTCTCCATACTTGTGCCTTTTCCAGAATGTTGTCGAGTTGGGATCATATAGTATGTGGTTTTTTTCAGATTATCTTCTTCACTTATAATATGCATTTAAGGTCCCTCTATGCCTTTTCCTTTCTTTTTAGTACCGATTAATATTCCAGGCCTGTATACAAAAGATATATTTTTAATAACAGATTTTTACTTTTACACTTAATAGTTTTTTAAATGTGCAGGACATTGTGCAGGGATTTTAGAACATGCTCAGCATCAAGCGAACTTTATGGCTGTCCTCTGAGTTCAAAGTGGCCAGGGCAATGAGAAAACTTCTTTGTTAGGGCTAGGTGTGCGTGAATGTGTGTGTCTGTCCTCTGTCTTTTGAATGGTAGTCTTCTGTCTTTTTTTTGAGGGGAGTGTGGCCTGTTCCTGACTGTCTCTTTCCCTGTGAGCACAGTTTCCAAGTCCTACTGTCTCACCTGTCTTTCTCACTTCTCTGCAATCCCTGCTTAGGTGTTCCCTCAGAGTCCCTCGTGGAGCCAGAACATCTTTGAGAATATCAAAGACTCTGATAAGATGTTGAGTTTCCGAGCCCAGGGCCCGGAGGTCCAGGCTCATAGTAAGCGGAACTTGACACAGCACAATAGTTCCACGCAGACGGATGTCTTCCTTGAAGATGGGCTGGAGGACAGGAAGGAGCCAGGCCCCCCAGGAGGCAACAGCTCCTTTCTGCACAAGCCATTCCCTGGGGGGCCCTTTCGGGTCTCCCCACAGGCCTGTCCCAGTGCTTCTGAGCGTAGCCTGAGCTCCTTCCGCTCAGATGCTTCTGGGGAGCGTGGCTGTGGGCTGGTGGACGTGCGTGACCGGCACCCAATGCTGCCCTATGAAACAGAGGTGGGCCCCTGTGGGATAGGGGAGGCCTCCCTAGATAAGGCAGACCCTGAGGGCTCCAACAGTGGTGGTACCTGGCCCAAGGCCGTGCTGAGCTCCACAGCAGGGCCTGAGAAGCTCTCTGTTTATAAGAAGCCAAAGCAAAGAAAGTCTATCTTTGACCCTAACACTTTCAAACGCCCCCAGACACCCCCTAAAATAGACTATCTGCTCCCAGGCCCTGGGCCTGCTCACTCCCCCCAGCCCTCCAAGAGGATAGGGCCTCTGACACCCCCAAAACCTCCCAGGAGGAGTGACTCCATTAAGTTCCAGCATAGACTGGAAACTAGTTCAGAGTCAGAGACCACTCTGGTGGGCAGCTCCCCATCTAACAGTCCCCCGAGCGCCCCACCCCCCGATGTGGACCCCGGGGAGCCCACGCACGCATCACCCCCTCGCAAGGCCAGGGTCCGCATCGCTTCCAGCTACTACCCCGAAGGGGATGGAGACACCTCCTCCTTACCAGCAAAGAAGTCCTGCGAGGAAGACCTCACTTCCCAGAAGGCGGACGAACTGGGGCAGAAACGGCGCCGGCCAAAGTCTGCTCCTAGTTTTCGGCCCAAGCTTGCTCCAGTAGTGATTCCTGCCCAGTTCCTGGAGGTAGAACTCAGTCCTGGTGTGTGGGGAATAGAGGCCTGGAGGGGCCCTTGGCTGTGGGAGGGCTTTGCACCTGCTCCTTTGCCTTGGCCTTTGGATTCAAGGAATATGGAGGGGCTAGCAGGAGGTGCCAGTGGGAAGTGGCCTGTTAGAAGGTAGAAAAGTGACAATGGGATATGAGGGGATCCCGTTTGGTTAGCTTTTTCAACAAGAAAACTTAGAGATATGGATTTACCTTGACGGATTGAGAGGGATGAGACGGATGGCATGTGTGAAACTGAGCTGGCAGCAGGCAGCCCCATGGTCTCTGTGTGCACAATCATGTTTGCAGGAGAGATTGCTGGGAGCTGGAGACAGAGTTTCTCACAGCTGTGCTCGATGTGTAGTTATTTTGCATGTCTGATGTACACATGCATCCTCACCTTTTACTCACATGCTGTCTTTGTGGGAAAGAATTGGGGTTTGTTCTCTGTGGTTTTTTTCTGAGGGGTCTGTGAAGGACGCTCTTCCTTTCCAGATGTGTAAGGCAACATGAATGCACAACAAATTCTCTTGCCTCTTAACCTTCTGTTCCCTGATGGGTGGGAAGAATTAGTTCCTGGGGTTGGAAATTGGCTAGCAGATGCAGAGTGTTTCACTGTGTCTAACAGACAGCTCTTGCCTTTGGCTCTGCAGGAACAGAAGTGTGCCCCGGGCAGTGCAGAACTCTCACCGGAGCTGCCCGAGTGGGCACCTTACTCGCCAGGGCATTCCAGCCGGCACAGCAACCCACCTCTATACCCCAGTAGGCCCTCTGTGGGTGAGTCAGCAGGCTGGGGCCCAGGGCACAGGGTTGGTGTGGACTCACAGGGTTTGCTCAGTCTCTAGGGAGAGAAGAAGCAGGCACTTCAGAGAGTTGCCATGTATCTTTAGCCCTGAGGTCCAGAGAAGCAGGGGTTGCTCCCCTGTCTGAGATGTTGGTTCTGGAACTATGACATTTCTTAGCTTGTTGAAGAGCTTTTTCCCATAGCAGCCTGGGAAATAGGAAACAAGGAAGAGAGTTCTCTTGTTTTACAGATGAGACAGGCCAGAGGCCAAACCACAGCGCAATTGGTGATTAAAACTAGTCTTCTGAGTCCTTTTCCCTAAAGACTGGCTGCTTCCTGGGATACAGGGAAAAGGCTTGTGCAGGTCCAGTGCTGGCTGTGGGTGCTTTGGGCAACTGTTCTTACCCAGTCCATTTCTAGGCACTGTTCCCCGGAGTCTGACCCCCAGCACCACTGTGAGCTCCATCCTGCGGAACCCTATCTACACTATGCGTAGCCACAGGGTCGGCTCCTGCCACTCTCCACCTGTGCCCCGAGATATCGGCCCCCAGGGTTTGCTTCCTAGGTATGTAAAAGTTCCCAGCTGTCCATCTCCACCTGGATTTATAGCCACTGGTGCATGCAGGGGAGAGTCCTTGCCTAGGTGGGAGAGGGCTGTTGGGAACAGTGCAAGGACCCCTGGGGAAGGGGAACTTTAGGATTGTTCTCTGAATTCCTCCATGTGGAATTTCAAAAGGGATTTAAAGAAGGATGATAGTAAGAGTGGCTGATGTTTGAATGCTTCTGTCCTGAGCACTGTGCTCAAAGCTTTATCAGTATCATTTCATGTAGTTGACAGTGACCTTGTGAGGTAAATACTCTGACTACTTCTGTTTTCAAGGCAGGGGAGCTCAGTCTGTATAAGTGAGCAGCTGGCTCAGAGCCACAGTTAAGTATCCATTTGACAGATGTTCACTGAGCACCTGCCATGTGCCCTGGACTGTTCTTGTTCCAAGGGGATGCAGCGTGAGCTAATAAGAGGAACCTCTGGCTCCTGTGGTGCTTAGTGTTCAAGTGTGGGAGGCAGACAGAAAACCAGGAACAGAGCAAGGTCAAATGGTGCTGAGCCTCTCTGGAGGCAGTAAAACATGGCAGCAGGCAGGCTGTGCCTCTGAACAGGGCGGCCAGTTGGATCAAGTAGTTGGGGGAGGGCCCTGACACATATGATAGAGGGGTACAGCTAGGGCAGGAAGGCCAGCTGCAGAGGCCAGCTGCACTAGGCCTGGGGGAGCCTCCAAGGAGGAGGGCCATCAGTGCTTAGGTCTGTGCAACTGGGAACAGGGTCGTGGGAGCTTGGCAGGGGGATTCTGAGTCAGGAGAAGGTGTCAAGTAATAGGGCACAAATCCTTTGGGACCTGCAACCATACAAAGGAGTATGGATTTCATTCTGAGGGTAGGGAGACTGCTAGAGGGTTTAAGTAGGGAAGAGATGTCTCATTAGAGACAGAAAAACCCACTTTGGGGGCTTGCTGGGGGTGACCCCTGGGCTCCCTGCCTTCTAGCCCTCTGGCTTCCTAGGCTCTCTGCCCTGTGTGAGGCACACAGGTCCCCTCACCAAGGTCTTCAATGCTGGTCCAGCCTCCCAGGTCCCAAATGTTGCAGAACAATCCCTTCCTCCTTGTGAGCCTAATCCCTACCTACCCTGAGGCTGAAGAAGACCTGATGCTGGCCACCGTGTGTGTGACCCTTTCTACTGCTTGAATACCCTTTGTGGCTGCCACCTTGAAGAGGGGCTGAGGACATCTTCCTGTGCTTGGCCAACAAGTGACTCCTGGGCCTCCCTTCTATCAGCACAGGGAGTCCAGGCCAGTCCCTGTATTTTTCCCCAGTGGCCACATCTACCCTAGTCCTCCTCCCAAGCACCTCACCTCTCATTTCTTGTGCAGCCAGCACCAGGGACGCCTGAGCCTGGACCTGAGCCACAGAGCCTGCAGTGACTACTCTGAGATGAGAGCCACCCATGGGTCCAACTCCCTGCCCTCCAGTGCCCGCCTTGGTAACTGTTGCTTGGACTTTCAGCTGTAGCAGGGCTCCAACCTTTGCTTCCTCTCCGCTTGGTCCTAATGCCCGCTGCCCATGTGTTCCTTCCTCTCCTAGTGCTGAGTTCAGTTCCCTCCTGGGAGAGGCCGCTGTCTTTACAAACCAGCCTCATTCGTGCCACCCTCAGAGCCTTAGCCTCTTGCCTTCCACTTTCTGCAGTGACATGTGGGCCCTCCAGATGAGCCCTTGGCTGGGAGCCTTGCTTCCTGACCCTGAGCTTGTTGGTCATTCTGGGGTGTTGTGTGTGGCTGTTCCCTTTATGGAAAATATACACAGAGTATCGGTGTACAGTTAGTCTGTACAGAGGCCCTGGGGGCACTCTAGTGCTGGAGAGAAGATAGGGTAGCAGCTATGATGCCTAGGCTTCTATTTGGGGCTGGAAGAGGGACTTGAGTGCTCCTGTTCTGGAGCAGTTTATTCACACATGAGGGTTAACTGATACATATCTAGGCTTTCTCAAGGGTAAGTGGAGTGCACAGCTTTGCCTTTACCCTCCTGACTGCTAACCTGGTGGCAAGGGAGTGAGGGGAGGTGTTTAATCACAAGGCCTGAAGTGCTGTACCCTTATGGATGATAGGGTCTTCAGGGAACTTGCAGTTCAAGGCGGAGCGCATTAAAATTCCATCCACACCGAGATACCCCCGTTCTGTTGTGGGCTCTGACAGAGGTAAGGCTTTCCAAGCTCTCCCCACCTCTGCTTGTCCTGCTATCCTGCTTTATGCTTGAGGTGGAGCATCTGGGTTGAGCCCAGCGGAGGCCTGGTGGTGTAGGGGAGGGAGAGGCATGGAATCCCAAGGCTGTACAATATGGTGGGGATACAGAACATCTGGACTGCATCTCCCTCTTGGTCTCCGTGCGAGAGGAAAGTCAGATGTGTGATCAGGTCTGCCTCACCTGCTCTTCTCCTGACAGGTTCGGTGTCACATTCTGAATGCAGTACCCCTCCACAGTCACCCCTGAACATTGACACCCTGTCCTCGTGCAGCCAGTCCCAGACCTCAGCCTCAACATTGCCTAGGATTGCCATCAACCCTGCATCCCTTGGGGAGCGGAGAAAGGACAGGTGAGTGTGACTGGGCTTTGGTGGGATGGCAGACTGGTGGACAGTGCATCTGTTGGTGGCCAGGAAGGAAAGCAGCAGTGGTTGGTGAATTCCGTGTTGATGGCTCTGGATGCTGTACTCTGGGTTTCCTAGCTTTCAGTGGTACCTTGCACTAGCACGTCACTTGTGAGTACCATGGGGCATTGGGAGGTTGGACACATTCAGGTGGCAAGGCAGGGAGTGGCCAGGCTCATAGCAGTTGTTGCTGGAAAACACTTGCCAGAGATGAGGTTGTGGCACCATTTATACCTTTCTGGGCCTTTGTTTAAGCACTACACGTGTTAAGTCATGAATTCCTCACGATGACCCTGTGAGTATTATTATTACTAGCCCCATTTTACAGAAGAGGAAACTGGGTCCAGAAAGTTAGAGTGGTCTGCCTGCGGCCACATGGTTAGCAAATGGCCTGACCTAATTGGAATCTGGGCTTGTTCTTATCCTTTGCTTTCTGGTTGCAGAATATAGTTACTTCTCTTGATTCCCTTAACTGCTCTTCCAAAGCTTCTTGTTATAAAATGGAACATACATAGAAAAAAAGTACTTGAAGGCTAAACCTACAACTTAGCTATTTTTAGGGGGTGGTTTTAAAGTGCAGACCCATCTCTTGTCAAGTTTTAGGTCACCTGTGAGCCTATTGTCCGTCCAGAGGCCCCTTCTCTGTACAGTCTGTTAACTCCCCAACATGCTCTCCCCATGCCTCTGCTGCTCCTCTTGGTAGAACTTATCTAAAAGGTTCTGTTTAGATCCTAGAGCTTCAGATCTGATTGAACTTGAACTTGCCTTTTTATTTAATCACCTAAAGGGAACACAACCACAGTCATCTGAATCAAAAAAACAAAACAAAACAAAAACCCAAAGCCAAGGGCCTTGGAACTGTGAATCTAAGATGGGATGTGGGGCAGGCCTTCCATTGAGAAAACCTCATGGGACTTGAAGATCAGAACTTAGAAGATAATAAACCTAGCAGGTGTTACCCTGGGGGAACCTGGCAGGGAGCAGGAGGATAGCTAACACTAGGACCTGACCCTAGTTGAGGAATCAGGTGTAATTCACAGGGAAATGTTGACGGGGCCCCTGTGCTACCCACAGCAACACAGCCACACCATTTACTCAGCCTTAACTCTGCATTAGCAGAGCAAGACCATCTCCCAACTATTGGGAAAAGGGCCTTGGTGCGTGGTCAGGCATTCCCTTAGTTGCCTAGGGAAGAGAGAGTGATTTCTGTCCTCATGATGCCTATGATCCAATTAGAAACAAAATTTGCAAGGCACAGTGGCTCCCAGCATCTTGGAAGGCAGAAAAAGTGCTTTAGGCTAGTCTTTCAAGACTAGCTTGGATAACATAGTGAAATCTTATCTCTTCAAAAAGTAAAATAAAAATAAGAAAGGTCACTTTTTCCTGATTCCAAAGTATAGTATTATATGTTCGTTATAGAAAATAGGGAAAATTGCAACAATAGAAAGGAATCAATTGCCATTAACCTTTTAATATAGATGAGTTTTTAATGCATGTTTTCTTATTATTTTACGTATGTAATCACATCTTCCTTAACGTGTTTTCAGCTACTTGTATTACATTTATAAATGTCTTCAAAAATAGCCGTGTTGTTCTGAGAAAATTTGTGCATATTTATAAAAAATTTAAATTATTCAGAAAATTAAAAAGTAAATGAAATCCTAGAGATATCTTTGTTTATATTTTGCTGAGGTCCTGCTTAGAAACCTCACACACAAACATATGTACACATGTGTGCGCAGGTGAACATAAATGGAATGGCACTGATCTGCCCTCACACTTCGTGGAGTGTCCCCTACATCTTTGCATGTCCATAGGTCCTAATTTATATTGTTATTCCTAGTGGTTACTGTTGTGACAGTTCCCTACTCCTTTATTGAGATAAATGTGTTGTGTGGGGGTAGAGCAGGGGAAAGAAGGCTTAGTGAGAAAGGGGGGGACCAGACCAGAAACTAGCTCTGCCCTGGCCTGTGGGGAAGCCGCCTGCTACTCTGGGCCTCTGTTCCATCATCATAGGCTGGGGGTGGGAGGGCGGTGTTGGGGTGGCTGCTTGCTAAGGTCCTTACAGTTCCAAGCAGCCTTGGACTCTAATCCATATAGAGTCTCAGAAGGATTATGGGACAGGCCAGCATCGGTCTGTCTGACCTGGAGGGTCAAGGGAAGAGCGTATGAGTTTAGGAAGTGAGAATGTTACAGCAGTGGTTCTCAACCTGTGGGTTGCGACCCCTTTGTAACAATAAAAATACATGGCGGCATTAGGAAAGTTGAGAACCACTGTGTCAGAGAGTGGGAGAGAATAAGGATGAGACAATAATTTTAATCTCTGGTTTTTCAGTTGGGGTGGCACTTGAGAGCCAGGGCACAGGCTGAGGCCTGCTAAGTGAGGGATTGCCCTGCCTCCAGGTGGCAGGGGTTCGGTCCCGCTCACCACCCTCATCCTGAGAATCCATCCCCAGCCATGCGCTCTAGAGGGGACATGAAGAGCCTGGCTCCCTGTTTTTGCCAGGAGACTTGAAGATCAGAACTTAGAAGATAATAAACCTGGCAGGTGTTACCCTGAGGGAACCTGATGGGGAGTAGGAGGACAGCTAACACTAGGACCTGACCCTAGTTGAGGAATCAGGTGTAATTCACAGGGAAGTGTTACGGGGCCCTGTGCTACCCACAGCAACACAGCCACACCACTATGTTTTATTTCTGTGAGGGTGTTCATGCTCTGGAAGGAACAAGGCCTAGGTGTCTTTTCTGTCTTTTATGTTCCAGTTGTCTCTGACTGTCTTAATTCTCTGAGTGTCCCTTCTCTTCTTTCTAACCTTTCACACCTTCCAGATGTCTCTGCCACCACAGATCTCTTCTGAGGTTGCCCATGGCTGCCAGGCACAGGTCCTCCTCCCTGAGGAGTCTGAGGTTGGCCTGCCAAGAGGCTCCACGCCCAGCTCCTGCCGCCTGGTGCCCTTGGGTGCAGCGAACGGCTCTGGGGGCAGCGAGTGCATGGCTGAAGGCTTGCTCCCTGCCTCCTGCTCCTTTTTTGATGGCTTGGGTTTGCAGCAGCTTAATATCCATGATCAGTTTGTGTCACCTTCTGTAGCCATAAATGTAACCACTGATATCTTATTGATTCTTCTGGAGCAAATGTCATCCCAGAACCTATTTTTCTCAGTGGGTGTCTTGAGCTGCTGTATTCTCCTACCCTGGAATTTTTAATTATGTATTGTGAGGCAGCTTCTCTTATGAGGATCTGCCTATTTTTCCCCTGTATGTATCAATGTTTATAGTTCACCCAGGCCATTCTCTGTATCCTTGGGACTGGGTGCTTCCATGCCTATCTGGGTGTGCTGTGCTTGTGTTGCATGAAGTGGTGGGAATGTGGGTCCTTTGTCATACAGAGTGGGGCTCATCATGTCTCCATCTAGTTGTGAAGCGATAGCAGCCTCCAGGCTTGGGGGTCTGTGCACATAGCCTGGCCGCATGCTTCACTCAGACTCCCCAAGTCTGACCTTTGGGTCTGAGTCTCTGAAACCTCTGCCCTTTTCCAAGGCCTTATATGGAGGAGCCACGGCACGTAGAGGTGCAGAAGGGCTCGGAGCCCCTGGGCATCTCCATCGTGAGTGGAGAGAAGGGTGGTATCTACGTCTCCAAGGTGACCGTGGGGAGCATCGCGCACCAAGCCGGCCTTGAATACGGGGATCAGTTGCTGGAGGTGAGGGAGCTGCCTTTTCATATGTTGTCCATGGAGAACCCACCTTCTTCCTTCTGCCCCACCTCCTTTCCCCCTGAGGAAATGCAGTGCTCCTAGGTTCCCTGGACCACCTCCATGCCCATAGCCCCAGCCCTGGCCACTGAGCCCACCCTTCCCTGGGTGTTCCCCTAGTTCAATGGCATAAACCTGCGGAGTGCCACAGAGCAGCAGGCCCGGCTCATCATTGGGCAGCAGTGTGACACCATCACCATCCTGGCCCAGTACAACCCCCACATGCACCAGCTTAGCAGCCACTCCCGGTCCAGGTGAGCCCCGCATCTCCTAGGGCCCTGCCAGTGGGCTGGGGGAGGATCTGGTGCACTCATTGTGGAGGGAGACTTGGGTTGTCAGCTGTAAATCTTGGGAGTTCCGCTGTTGGTGAAGGGAGAGTTGGTCAGCCCTGGGTTTTCCTCTTGAAATGGGGTATGGAAACATGGCTGGGGTCCCCCTGCCCAGCAGGGGCCTGTAGTACCCAGGAGCTGGGGGTAGATTCTCAGAGCAGTTGGCTGTCCATGAGCGGATGCTGGGTACCTGCATATATCTGCCCATATCTTGTTTTATGGGTCACAGGCCAGACAAGAGAAGACAGACTTGCCCTGCAGTGCCATACCACACGGCTCAGCAGGGGAGATGGTACACAGGCAAGAGAAGGGACAGTGAATTTGTGTGTCCCCCAGGCCACACTCCTTTGGAGATCCCTGGTTGGGAGGAGAAGACAGGCAGATTCTGTGGGTTGGATGACAGGGTCCTAACTCCCAATGTGTCTGTTCTTCTCAGGGCTCAGAACTATGTGACCCTGTCCCTGTTTGCAGTCTAGACCCAGTTGCCACAGGAGAGAGGGTAGCTTTGGGTGGTTTTATGCTATTATTCATTCCTGCTGTTCTCTGTCCCCAGTTCCCACTTGGACCCTGCTGGCACCCACTCCACTTTCCAGGGCAGTGGGGCCACCACCCCAGAGCAGCCCTCTGCCATCGACTCACTGACTAAGCAGGACGAGGGCCCTGGCACCCCCCTGGCCAAGCAGAGTACCCCCAGCTCCAGGTCAGCAAATGCCTTCCCTACGTCCATCTCAGCCAGTTAGGCTAAGCATGTTCTCCAAGGGGGTATGGGTTCTGGCATCACCCTGTGCTGCAGATCACATACCATTCCTACTTTCTCCTCCTCCCTTCTCTTTCCCTTTGTTTTTCTTTTGTTCTTTCATTGATTTGTTCTTATTTATTTTATTTATTTTTTTGCAGTTTTTGGCTGGGGTCGGGTTTGAACCCACCACTTCCGGTATATGGGCCCAGCACCCTACTCCTTTGAGCCACAGGCACTGCCCTGACTTATTCTTATCTCTTCTCCTTTTCTCCTTCACTGGCTTTCTGATTCTGTTTTCCAACACAGATCCACAGTCGGCTCCCAGCCAGGCCCTAGGCCCTGGCTGTCTGTAGTGGTGCTGCCCCAAGGTGGCAGACCAGGGCTGGGTGTGTGCAGCACTGTCAAGGTGCCATGGGGGCAGTGCCAGAGGGAGCAGCAGGGAGCCACAGCGAGCCACAGCTGAGTGTAAATTTAATTCAGGATGAGCAGTAGCTGGGTGGACAAGAAGGGAAGTCCAGGACAAGGAAGCAGCGTTTGTGTGGACAGGGGGTGAGAGCTATACAGCGTCTACCTGGCCTGTGCAGCCTGGGCCCTGGAGTGATGCCATCCTTTTGCGGTTCTGGAGGAGCTGTGTCTCCAGCACTGTGGGGCCATGACCAAGCCCCAGGGTACCATACTCAGCAAGATCAGCTCTGCGTTCTGTGTGTGGGATGAGTTACGGAACTTACCTTCAGGAGAGTTTTAATCACGGGCCAGCTTCTCCGTGACTTCCCCTTTGTCAGTCTCCTTGGCTGTCCCATTTCCTTCCCTCAGCGTGCTCACCAGCTTTTGTTCAGCTCCCCTCACTTGATGGTCAGCTCTTTCTGGCCAGGGGCCACCTCTTAAGGAGTTAGTGGCCCATGGCAGGGAGATGTCCTGTAAGGTGTGAGGTTGACGAGCCCAGGAGTTAAGGGTGTTGATTTCAAGTCCTTCTCTAGCTGCCTCTGGAACTGGGCCCATGATTTCATCCCCACTGCACCTCAACACCCTGTTGCAATTTCATCCCCTTCTGTGCCTCAACACTCTGTCCTGTGTGCCAAGGCAATACACCTAGAGCGCTTCATGAGGCCACCTCTCAGCGCCTTAGGGTCCTGAAACCTCAGGCAGCAAGCAGGACACAGTTAGGCATCAGCCACTACTGTCTTTTCACGCCTCGTCCCTCCTTGTGCATGAGTGAGGAACTTCATGTTCATCCTAATAGGACTGTGGGAGACGCCAACAAGAAGTCCCTGGAGCCCCGCATTGTCTTCATCAAGAAGTCTCAGCTGGAGCTTGGGGTGCACTTGTGTGGTGGGAACCTGCACGGGGTATTTGTGGCCGAGGTGGAGGATGACAGTCCTGCCAAAGGTCCCGATGGCCTCATGCCTGGGGACCTCATCCTTGAGGTAAATCCTGGGCTGCTGAGTAGGCGAGGCCCCTGCCTTCTGCCCATCGGGCTTACTGCCATCCCAGGTGGCACAGGAAATAAGAGCACAGCTGCTCACCTGGTGACTCCATTGGGGTTGATTTTTAATCCTTGTACACCTAGAATGCTGCCCGAGTACCTCTGGGGCTCCCCAGAAAGCTAGGCAGGCCACCGAAGGAAGTACTTGGGCGGGGGCCTGGTGACAAGAGAGATTATCTCCTGCCACGTGGGAGAGATGGTCTATAGGTAGCATAAACAAAAGAAAAGTCCATATTGTGAATGTCCCTTCCTTCCTGGGCACCTTTTCCTGGGATGAGCTGTTTCTCCCATGAGGACAGAGTAATTTCTCCA
The DNA here is from genome assembly GCA_963574575.1 of Galagoides demidoff. Lineage (NCBI taxonomy): Eukaryota > Metazoa > Chordata > Mammalia > Primates > Galagidae > Galagoides > Galagoides demidoff. Next base: position 682 of record CAUYQV010165097.1, on the reverse strand, counting down.
CAAGAGGACCTGGTAGCCAGGAAGTGTGTGTGGGATGCAGCCCTTTCTGTAAAGGGGAGGCAGGCAGATGGTCATTTGATGAGGAGTATTGAATCTCTGCCTTATCACCATAACTGACCCCTCATGGGTGCCCAGGCCACCCCCTGGCTTCCACTTTCTGACCCTGGTGCCTCCACCCTGCAGTATGGCAGTCTGGATATGCGGAACAAGACAGCAGAGGAGGTCTACGTGGAGATGCTAAAGCCCAAGGACAGCATCCGCCTGAAGGTGCAGTACCGCCCTGAGGAGTTCACCAAGATCAAGGGCCTGCCTGGTGACAGCTTCTACATCAGGTACCAGTAGCTGTGGATGTTAGGTTGGGGGGTGGAACTTTGAGGGAGACTCTTCCTGGTGAACAGCTGGCTGTTTCTGCTTCTCCAAGTCTGGGGCCCTCCAGTCTGCATGCTCGTGGTGAGGTACTTGTGACATAGAGCAACTTTTGAGGGCTTAAAAGACTAGATGATTCCCCTTTTAGGACTTAGGGCCTGGAGATTTTTTTTTTTTTTTTTGAGATGGAGCCTCAAGCTATCCCCCTGGGTAGAGTGCCATGGCATCACAGCTCATAGCAACCTCCAACTCCTGGGCTCAAGCGAGTCTCCTGCCTCCGCCTCCCAAGAAGCTGGGACCACAGGCGCCCGCCACA
>CAUYQV010165090.1:0-28986 GCA_963574575.1 Galagoides demidoff | reverse complement strand
GCCACAATGCCCGGCCATTTTTTGGTTGCAGCCATCATTGTTGTTTGGCAGGCCCAGGCTGGGGATTCGAACCTGCCACCTTAGGTGTACGTGGCTGGCGCCTTAGCCGATTGAGCCACAGGCACCGAGCCTTAGTGCTTGCTTTTAAGTGTTTAATACATGTTTAACTCAACACAGTTTAAAGTTAACTTCTATGCCCCTTCTGTTATGGTTGCCTTATTTTTATTCCCACTTCACCCACATTAGATACACACAGTACGTACTTACTTTTTAAAACAAGATTATCTTTTTTTTCATATTTTTTCTCACATCCCACTCTGGATTTAATTTTTTTCTAGATGGATAGTTCTTTGTAATTATTTCAGCAAAAGTCTGAATAAGAAGTCCTTTCATTCTTTGTCTCAGAAAAAAATCCTTATTCTACCCCTCCTCAGTTGAGTACTTAGGCATAGGAAAATAACTACAAGGCAGGGCTTTTATCCGAGTAGAGACACTACTGGTAGTTTTCCTTATTTATTTGCATATTCTAATTTTTCTATGTTGAATATGATTTGTGTACTTTCTTAAAAGTTAAAAAATGCACAATAAAACATGATAAAAAATGAAATACTCTTATCACTGTCTCATTAAATTAATGCCAAATCCTCATATATTCTGATCATGCTTCTGTGAGATTTTCTTCAAAATAACCATGGAAGGTGATGCTGTTGCCATGGCACCATATAAGTAGTCCCCTTAGATGTTAAAATGAAAGAGTCACATCATTCTAGGCTCAGGTTTAGCTGCTCTCGGCTGCATTTATTTGCACAACTTCAATGCAAATGTGCCTTTAATTCTGCTCTCTACTTGACCTTAGAAAGTCTCCCTTCCAGTAGTGGAAAGTATCATCTTCCTTCAAGTAAGACTTGACGCCTCAGGGTGACAGCGTCATAGGTGGCAGTGGTACCCGGGAAGAATGACTACAGACTCCTCTCTGCTTTCAATGCAGATTTTTTTCTTTTACATGAATGATACTTCAGTTGGTGTTGCAAGCAGTATCAGTTCATGCGTTGAAAAACCAGATTGCAACCCAAGTCTCTTCAGGAACCACCAGCTTTCAAAGGACTGTGGCACAAATCAGATTTCTAAGGAGAAATCACAGCCAGTGACATTGAGCTAAAGTCATTTTTCCAGCTGCTCAGGGAGCTGGTCAGCTGGAGAAATTTGAATTCTCTTCACACAGAACTTCAGTGAGTCAATTAGTCCACACTGCTATTTTATTTTTAGCAGATTGTGTTTGCATTCTTGTTTTCTCTTGGGTTTAGGTTAAAAAAAATTCTTTTCCTGCTTCTATCACACTGAATCCTACAGATGAAATGGGCTCCAAATAAGCTTCTTCTGTTCTCTGCAGCCTGTAGATTTCGTTAAGAGAAAAAAACACACCAAATCTCTCCTGACATCAAGATGCCCCTCCAAACTGGCCATGAAAGATTCAACAGAATGTCGACATTTTACCTTGTACGTGGCGAGGGTTCACGGGGAGGCGCTGTGTTCATCTGATAGTGGGTTTATTGTATTTAGAATTCCCTTATTGGAAAACAACAGTAAATAACTTCAAGATGAAAAACAATAGTAAATGCTTCAAGATGAAAAATTTAAAACCCCCACATAACAGATGGAGGAGACAGCACTAGCAGCACTTGCATTCCTTTCAGAAACCTCTCTGTTATGACAGCAAAGAAATCTTCAACAAGACTTAACTCGATACAGCAAAGAGAACAGAAAGCTGGAAAAGCAGCCAGGCGAACAATAATGACTTAGCAGTCAGCTGTAGAACAACTGAGGAATGATCTGTTGTATACAGAAACCCCCCCCCCAAAGTTTCAGAAACAGGGGGAGACCAGCAGATAAGGATGTAGCTAAAAACAGGAGGATTGTTTCAAAGTCTATTTAACTTATCCCACTCCCCATACCCAGATAACTGCCTTTCCTGTACCCTGTCCGATGTTTAGCCTCTGGAGAAGACCTCTGGACTGGGAAAACACTGGCCACAGTTGACCGGGAGGAGACAACCTTGTCAAGAAAGTTCATGAATGACCTTTCTATGCTGATCTTGAAACCTTTAGCCCACTTTTACCCACTGGCTCCCAGAATGTGGGAAGCCAAACTTCTTACTCTGTAGGCAGGAGATCTGAGCAGCTCAAAAAAAATGTGAATATCAAGAATTTTCTGGCTTGGCGCTTGTGGCTCAAGTGGCTAAGGTGCTAGCCACATACACCTAAGGTTGTGGGTTCAAATCCAGCCCGGGACCACCAAACAACAATGATGGCTGCAACCCAAAAATAGCCCAGCGTTGTGGCTGGTGCCTGTGGTCCCAGCTACTTGGGAGGTTGAGGCAAGAGACTTGCTTGAGCCCAGGAGTTGGAGGTTGCTGTGAGCTGTGATGTCAGAGCACTCTACTCAGGGGGACAGCTTGAGGTTCTGTCTCAAAAAAAAAAAAAAGAATTTTCTAATTCAGTGGCCCACTGAGATATCAGGATTGTTTTGACCACAACTAGTGGCATGTCAAGCAGGGTAATTCTTGTTGCAGGCAGTTGTCCTGTGCATTGTAGGATGTTTGGCAGCATCCTGGCCTTGCCCACTAGATACCAGCAGTATCTCCCAAAGTCACGGCAATTGCCAATGTCTTGCCCTTGTTGAGAACCATAGCTCTATACTATACCACGGTAGGCAGGTCCCACATGTGCACTAGGAGTTTCCTTCCAATCAGTTTCTTAGCACATTATTCACTCCTAAAAGTCAGTAGATACCTGAGGAGAAAAGCCTCTTATGTGAAATATGGAGATCAAAATAAACTTTAAAGAAAGTTCAGAAGAAACACTGACTATGCAGAGAGAAGAGAATTTCAGAAATTACAATGATTATCCTGGGGAGAGAAAAGACAGTGCCCAGGGCACTCTTGGAAATTGAAAATATGTGACTAGAGAAATTTTAAAAATGTTAACAAAAGGAATGCAAGAAAAAGTTGAGGATATTTCCCAGAAGGCAGAGCAAAGAGAGAATTAAAGAGGAAAGATAAAAATTAGAGTCAGGCTCGGTGTGGTAGCTCATGTCTGTAATCCTAGCCTTCTGGGAGGCCGAGGTAAGTGGATTGCCCTGAGCTCACAGGTTCTAGACCAGCCTGAGCAAGAGCGAGACCCTGTCTCTAAAAATAGCCGGGCATTGTGGTGGGCATCTATAGTCCCAGATATTCCAGAGGCTGAGACAACAGAAATGCTTGAGCCCAAAAGTTGGAGGTTGCTGTGGTATGATGCCATGGCACTCTACTGATGGTGACCAAAAAAAAAAAGTGTTATTGTAAAATTCTAGCTTACTGAGGTCAAAGAAAAGATCTGAAGAGCTCTTAGAGAAAAAGTGGCATACGCTATTTCAAGTCTCAGAATAGCCTTGTACTTCTTAGATGTAACTCTGGAAACTGGGAAATAATGGAGAATCGCTTTCAAAATTCTGAAGGAAAGGATTATGTAACACTCCATTAAAGTCACTTGCGATCTGAGAGGTCTTTAGAATTTTCCTCTTGTCTCATTCTCAGAAAGTTATTAGAAGACGTGCTTCACCAAAACCAGAAGACATCAGGAGGTAAACAATCCCACACAGGAGAGAGGGGAAGGGAATTCTCAGGGTGATGGGTGAAAGTATCTCCCATTTGTTCTACTGTTGGCCAGATTGGAGAAGTCAGAATGTGGTGAAAGATAGTTCTCCCTGAAAATGTAATTGATAGAACATGGTGTGTTCAACTATTTTGAGAGGTGACTGAGAGAACAGAAAAACTGGGGGTGAAGAAGAGATAAGTCTTCAGAAAAATAGCATACAAACAGATGGAAGTTTTCATACCAGGGAGAATAGAATTTTGGCAGGAAAGGTAAAATTATAAAACACTACCTAAGTTGTGAATAGTATTTACATAGCCACCATAATATAACTCTATTCAACCCAGTTATGCTCTAGTTATTTTAGGAAGCTGGTGGAACAAGAAAAGTAAGGTGTGTGGTAAGGCAGGGTGGTGCTGACGGTGGAGGTCAATGCTGACTCAGCAGTATGAAGGTTACAAGGAGAAGGCAGTAGGGTAGGGTTTCCAGGCAGAGGGCACATTGCTCTTTTGGAAGGCCTGGAACCAGTAAGTTTTGAAGGGAAGAGAGAAAGGGAGAATGTTTTTAGAGATATTAGAGGACAAACAGGTCATAAGACTTCATGTTTTGGTGAGGAAGTAGGAGTGGACTTCCAGATTTCTAGCTTGAGCAATTAGGTTATATTCTGTGCAATCAGGCTGGCGTAAAAATAAACTAAATAAGGACGGGTACATTTCAGTCAGAGTCCCAGCAAGGAACACATGACTCACTCAGCTGGGATTTTGGAAGAAACTTTTCAATGAAGGAACTTTCTATAGATGTGTGGGCAGGTTTAAGGGAACTAAGGATAATTACTGAAATTCCCAAGGTCTAGCAACAATAGGAAGCTTGTGCTACCGAAAGCTTGAAAGAACAAGGGAAAAAATTGGAATTGCCAGACATCTCTGAGACTTGGGGGCCACAGAAGGAACTATAGTCACAAAGAAATGCAGCCAGAACTTTACAAAGTGGGGAGGAGTAAATGCCTGACCTCACACCCCTTCCACCTACCAATCTTCTGCCAGGGGTTCCCCTGGATACACCTGAATGCAAACCCAAAGTTGCAATCTGCAAAGGTCAGCCTCCTGGACACAGGGCAGGGCTGAGAATGGATTGGGGAAACCAGAATAGGAGAGAATTTTGGAACAAAATAATAAGGCTTATTTTCAATATTTTGATTTTCAGGCATCTCTGGGCAATGATGTGGAGATGTGCTCTCAGCAGAGTTGTGGGCTCACATAGATCTTTGGGCATCTTTACCTGGCTTAGCAGTGACCTATTCTTCTTACTCAAGACTTGTCATGAGGATTAAAAATGGTATTGGTGCTTTTAAAAATACTGTGGCTTACAAAGCCCATAGCTTAATGGTTAGAGCACCTGTCCTGTGCACCAGCCTGGAGGGTTCAATCAAGTTTGGTGTAAATTTATAGTTTTTTTTTTGAGACAGGGCCTCAAGCTGTCCCCCTGGGTAAGTGCCGTGGCATCACAACTCACAGCAACCTCCAACTCCTGGGCTCAAGCGAGTCTCCTGCCTCCACCTCCCAAGTAGCTGGGACCACAGGTGCCCGCCACAACGCCTAGCTATTTTTTTTTGTTGTTGTTGCAGCCGTCATTGTTGTTTGGCGGGCCCGGGCTGGATTTGAACTCCCCACCTTAGGTGTTCTGTGGCTGGCACCTTAGACACTTGAGCCACAGGTGCCGAGCCAATTTATAGTTTCTTAAGGAGATCTCTTTTATTTTGTTCTGAAAACGATTAGTTTGTCAGCAGCAGCATTGATTTTCTTAGTCCTATTTGACAGTCACACCTTCTTTAAAAAATGTTATTCAAAACAAATGGCTTGAGTCCCAGAGAAATTTCCAAATTTTAATGTCTCAACATTCTTCTTCTCCTGCAAAGAACCCCACCCTCCACCTGGACTTTGCTCTGGCCTCTGGATGAACTATAGAACTCAGGCGAAACCTGGGTTTTGAAAGCAAAATGAAAGATTTCTCAGGACCCCGGTCTCTTTAATTGGCGGGTCCACTTTACCATTTCCTTGAAATTGTTAGAGGTCAGAGGCCTACTTTCCATAATTTGGTTAGAAACATGGCCAGAGGAGTCATCAAAGTTAGTGTCCCTTAAGATTCAACTAGTCATGGAGATTTTTATGTTGTTCATTACAACCAGGGCCTTTTTATTTCCTACATAATAAAATAGCAGTATGAGTTTGACACGGTTCCTGAAAAGTCATCTAACTCATTTACCCGCAGCAGCTAGTGTTAAACATGAGAGGTGTTTCTTTGGCGTAGACACAGTCCTCATGGAAGGGAGGTAAGTGCCTAGGACGGTACAGACATTCCTCATCTCACTGCATGTTTCCTTATTACACTTCACAAATATTGCATTGGTTTTTAATTGAAGGTTCATGGTAACCCTGAATCAAGCAAGTCTCTTAGTCTCCATTTTTTCCAACAGCACGTGTTCACTTGGTGTCTCTGTGTCACATCTTGGTAATTCTAGCAGTATTTCGAAGGCTTTCATTATTATTGTATCTGCTAACATGACCTGTAATCAATAATATTTGATGTTACTATTGCAGTCATTCGGGGGCATCATGAGCCCTGCCCACACGAGATGAAGAACTTAATAAATGTTGTGTGTGTCCCACTGCTCCGTTGACAGAGTGTTCCCTCATCTTTGTCTCTGTTCTCAGGCCTCCCTATTTCCTGAGACCCAGCAGTATTGGAATTAGGCCAATTAGTAACCCTACAACAGCCTTTAGGTATCCAAGTGAAAGGAAGAGGCAGTTGTCTCTTATTTTAAGTCAAAAGTTGGAAATGATTAAGTCTAGTGGGGAAGCCATGCCCAGAGCCGAGACAGACCAAAACTAGTTTTAGACCCTTCCCCAAGAGGCAAATGCAAAGAAAAGATTCTTGAAGGGAATTCAAAGTTCTATTGCGGTAAACATATGAATAATAAGAAAGTGAAACAGCCTCATTGCGGATATGAAAATAGTTTTAGTAGTCTGAAGAGATCAAACCAGTCACAACATGCCCTCAAGTCAAAGCCTAATACAGAGAAGGGTCCTAACACTCCTCAGTTCTATGAAGGCTGAGAGAGGTGAGGAAGCTGGACGAGGAAATCTGAAGCCAGCAGAGGTTGGTTCATGATGTTCATTTTTTAGACATAATACTATTGCCACCTAGTAGATTACGGCAGCGTTTTCTACAGCACACTTGAACCTACAGTTAAACTTCTGTGGCACACTTAAATTACGTTCAGTGAAAAGAATACTGTACTTTGTACTTCTTTTGAAGACCATTTAATGATCTTTGAAAGTATTTGAGGCACACCTAGGATCCCCTTACAGCATAGCCAGGTATCATGGCACACCAGTTGAAAAATCATTGGACTACAGCGCAGGGAAAACGTAACTTTTATATGCACTGGCAACCAAAAAAATCACGTGACTCATCGTGTTGGCATATTTGCTTTATTGAGATCCTCTGGAACAGAACACTCATTTTCTGAGCTATGCCTGTACTTGAGTATAACCAACCAGCTGTGTCAGTACTATCACTGGTTTCCTTGCATTCATTCTTGCCAACGCTTCTTCCAAACTAGTCTCACTGTAGCACAAATAGATAGAGCTTTAATAAACAACCCTAATCCCGTCTCTCCCCCTCACATGCCTTCACATTTTGCACCTTCCTCTTAGGAAAAATGCCAGCATCTTTACCCAAGTTCATAAAGCCTTGCTTGACTCAATCCCTGCCTGCCTCACCAGGCTTGTCTCAAACCTCTCCCCTCCTTGCTGTGAATCAGCCCTAGAGACCTTGCAATTCTTTGAATGTGCTACTCCCTCCTACCCCAGGGCCTGTTTCCTGCTGTTCCTGCAGCCTCAGAAAGCTCCTCTTTCATCCCTTTCACTTGGCTTACTTTTCCTTTGGATCTCAGCTAAAGAATGCCTTTCACCCCTGACCTTTCCGCATAAAATAGGTCAGCTCCTTCCTGCCCCATTATACGCTCATAGCTGCGTATCTCAGAACTGCTTAGGAGTACTTACTTATCACAGTTTTAAAATTACCCTTTAGTATTTGAGATTATTTGATTAATACTTAAATAAATGCTATATGTCTGTCTTACTAGACTTTAAACTCCATGAGGTCAGAGACTCTTTTGTGTTGCTTTCTACTACATCCTCCTGGTGCATAGTAGGCAACGAATAAATCCTCATTGAACAAATGAATGAATGACAGAGCCAGGAATCTATATATGCAAAGATCAAATATGGATTTGGTGGTAGCCATGCATGTAGACACACACTCAATATCCATGGCAGGGCTGTCAAGTTTCTAAAATGTATATTCCAGAAAGGTAGAGGAGCAGAAGAGAATGTGCCTGGTGGATAAAGAAGAAACACCTCTGTGCATTCATTCGGATGTCACAAGATGGAAACATTTTCTTTTTCATTAGAGCAGTTGCCACTATAATTTTCCTTAGGAAGAGAATTATCTTGGTTGCAACAATAACATGAATAATTGTTGTGGTAAGGATTTGGGTTAAGATGTGATGCCCCTTTCTCTACACCATCCCCTACCCCCTCAACCAATGACAGGATAATAGAATCCAGGGTTGTAGCTTTCTGATCATCTGACCTGTGGCAGAGACACTGCTCAGCCCTCAGGTGATTCTTTTTTGTGTACCAATTGCCACAACTTGTTCATTAACAGGAACTACATGACAGACATTTTACAATGAAAACTACTAACAAGCGTCTGACATGGGAAATTCTATGCTTTTGACCAAAAGATCTAGCCTGCAGATACCAGGAAGCAATACTGAAATTTTATTATAAGCAAAAACACATTTGATTTATACTTTTTACCTTAGAGGAAGACCATCTACCTCTGCGTGAAGTATGAACACTTAATTATTGACATCATGACAGAAACGGTGATGCCGGAGAACAAAATACATGGACTGTTCTTCTTGTGCTCTGAATAAAAGATGTAATCGGATACAATCATTTCATTAATACACACATGGCCCAGTAATGGGAATACAGAGGACCAGATGGCCAGGAGTGGACTGAGATGAAATGAGATGGGTGTTTGCAGTTTAGCAACTAACTACTTAGCTGGTATGGATTATATTAAGTCCTTACAGAACCACATGAACACATTTTCAGAATGAAATTCTGGCTTTGTGTCCAGAAGCCCCATTCCCAGCATGAGGAGAGATGCCTGTTTTCCTGGAGTCCTGCAGGGCTGTTGTGACTAAGTGGTGGTAGCGTATACCACTGCATTAGTGCTCAAACTAGACTGCATATTGGAATTACCTGGAGAGTTTTTTAAGGGGAAAAAAATACTAAAGCATAGTTTTCATCTCCAGAATGTGGAGTTAATTAGTCTGGGGTACAGCTCAGGCACTAATATTTTTCAAAGCTCCCCAGGTGATTCTAAGGTGCCTTAAAGTTTAAGAACCATCCCATTTGTGTAATTCCTATATTTCAACAAGCAGGGCCACTTTACATATCAATAAAAGAAGGAGGTGTGTGTGTGGTGTTATATGGGAGGGCTCAAAACAAATAGCCCCCAAATAGCTGCTTTTCTCTTATGTGCCGTATTTGAAAAAATACCTAGAAAACTTCATTTCTTTGGACGAAGGCTTTGCAACTTAAATGAGGATAATTCCTCTGAGAAGGATAATACATTAAGTGGTTAAGTTATTAACACCCTGGTGTATGCTCATTTATCGGATTACTTTCCTTTATGGTGGTGGAACAAGGGGCCAGGGGTGGGTGAAGCATTATAGTGGGCGACTCAAATGTCAAAAGAATGTGGATTTCAAGTGAGTTACTAGTGTGGGAGATTTGACAAAGGCAGTCTAGAGTCAGATGGAATGACGAGTGTGTATCAAAAGAAGAAATTTGGCACGAGGACCTGAAGGTCAGAAAAGACTGAACCAGATCACATAGGAAAGTGGGGGTCCCTGCTCTTGCCAAACCCTTGACTGAGGGTGTGGTGAGTGACAAGTGAGTGGTAGCCCTTGTCCAGCCTCACACAGCTGCAGAAATAAGCAGCTCTCCATACCCGATGTGTATGTTGGTGCCTGAGAGTGATTAGAAGGCAGGTAGGTTGATAAGAACAGAAAAGCACAAAAGCCTCTGGCCCAAGTAATGCCTGGGACCCCAAGATCCTGGTAAAAACAGAAATTGGCTAAATTTCAGGAGGTGAAGATATCAGGCAACCATAGCATCCATCTGTAATTATGAGAGCATGAAAGAACCTCGGAAATAAGCTCCAGATTTCAGAAAAGATTCCTTTGGGAAGAATACCAGTTCTATGCAATAACCTTGGCTGTTGATAGGAAGCACCAGGATGGGTCCAACTTTCAGCTCTAACTTTTAGCAACACACCCTTAAGGGCGAAGAGTGCAGGATGCGCACATGTGGAAACTAATATACTTTCTCCCAGTTTAACAATTCTGTCAAGGGAAGGAACTCCCCACATGCTTCTCCCCTGCAATTTCCTCATCTCTTTCAGACACAGTGGAAAGGTACTCAGCAGGAAGCCCAAGTATACCCAGCCTGTGTGGCACTCTGGCCGGACAGCCACAATGAAAGCCTGAGGAGATGGATGCCCAGACCCCGGGCAGGCTCTTCTGCACTGTAACTGAATGACTGAATGACTTTTGAATAGGATTGACTTAAAAGAAATCCCTCCGTGCGGTTTAATGAGCCCCCCTGGGAAGCTCTCCATATGAATGGGAATCATGACTTGACATAAATGTGAAAGATTATGTGTCAGCAGGACTGATTTGATTCTTAACGGAGCGCTAATTTATTTGCTGTGATTTCACACATCTGTTTTGACCACAATACCATATTACGTTAATCTTGGAGATATTGCTTCATGTAGGTATATTCTCTATATACAGGGTGGGTAGGGAATTGGGAATTTGTACATGGGATTTTTTTTTAAAGGGATACATACCTTTTCATTCAAAGGATTAGTATGCAGATGTTAATATTTCCCTCATTATTTGGATACATCATTTCTCAGGACTAAAGTATGGTTTGGCATTTGGGTACGTGAGATTGAAGAATAATTTTGAAAGTAACAGGCTCTGAAGAGTCTTTAATTACAAAGCAAGCCACCATATTTACAGCTACTTACGACTGGTAGGTTGGACAGCTTTGCTTCCATTGGAAACACTGCCTTCTACATTTTTGTCTGAACAGCAAAAACAAAAGAGTTTTTCTAAATATTTGAGCTGAAGTTTAAAAATAGAGAAGGAAATACAAAAGAAAAGAGAAAAATCACTTTGTAGCAAAGAGGAATAGATTCCATCTGCCACTCATGTTCTTTTAAGGCTCAGAAGACAGGATGGGTTCGCCCCTTAAGACGACAATTTGGTGGTTTCATTAGGAAACAGATGTATGTAGGCCACTGGGGGAGATAAAGCTCAGTTAATCCTGGCTGTTTGTGAATGAAATGTACAGGACTTCAACACAGAGACCAATCCCAAATCGAATGCAGTCCCTCCCAAGCCCCACAAATCCCAGGAGGCTACAGATGCTGGCGCTTCCCAGGGCAGATGTATCCAGGGCTGCGATTAGCTTTCCAAGGCCGCCTCTCTGACGCTGCAGCCCAATCCTTGCATGTGAGCTGTATTCCTTGGGTTTGTTTGGCCTGTGCTGGGACCAGTGGTGAGAAAAGAACAGAAGAGAGAGCGGGGTGAGGGTGGTTAGCAAGATGGGTTTCTACTGAGGGGTCCATACTATCCCAAGTGTGCAGGAACTTTCACTTAGAAAGTGAGTCTCCTCTCTGGCTTAAATGTCACTTATGGTCATGGAGGACAGCCAGGACTAGTCAAGGAAAGTGCCGTACTCCCAGGTTGAGGAGAAGAATGAGCTGGTGCAGGTGCCCTTCCCCTATAACACATGCTTGAGTCTCCACAGTGCTAAGACAAGTACCAAGACATCTGGGGCATGTTCTTTGCTCTCTGGGAATTTACAGTCCAGTAGACTAACTTTCATTCTCACAACACATAACAAAGTTTCTATGAGGTTTCATTTACCCCATATTTGAAGCTGCAAAGTTCAAAGATTCACCTGGGAATCTGTGGTCGAGAAGAGAATGAAATTTTAAGAATATGTAAGAACAAGAGCAAATCCAGACACATGCATGTAGTAAATGGGACCATTGTTAGTAACTCTGTATTTTCTCCCCGTATTAGGATATTCAACTATGTGTTTTGCTATATGTCTTTGCAGTTTTTCTCTCTAGATGTAGAGACTCTCTCCCTGCTCTGGTAAGACATGGATTTGCAGGCTAACAACTGAGGTATTATGTTTCTGTAGATGACTGCAGGTGACCAGGTCCCCATGAACTAAACCACTTTAATTCTCCTTTTCTTCCTCAAAGATCACATTTTTCATCCTCTTCATATAATTTAGATCTTCTCTAGGACCCTCACTACTGCTTTCTTCATAGATCTTTGCTATCTGTATGACTTTATGCAAGCCACCCAAGCTTTGGGTCAGCTTTAAAATCTATGAAAAAAGGAAGTGAGATTTCCTATCTCTAGGATCCTTCCTTTTTACTCCTGGAAGTAAAATATCTCAAATTTTATTGTTCTCAGAGCCACTGACTAGAACTTGTAAATAATGTTGGTGCCTACTGGGAGCGGTGGCTCACTCCTGTAATCCCAGCACTTGGGTGGCTGTGGTAGGTGGGTTGCCTGAGCTCACAGGTTTGAGACCAGCCTGAGCTAGAGAGAGACCATTTCTAAAAAATGTAGCCAGGCATTGTGGTGGGCACCTGTAGTATCACCTATTTGGGAGGCTGAAGCAAGAGTATCACTTGAACTCAAGAGTTTGAGGTTGCTGTGAGCTAAGATGCCACAGCACTCCACCAAGGGTGACCAAGTGAGACTGTCTCAAAAACAAACAAACAAAAAAATGTTGGTACCTAAGACTTACTCCATAGGTTTTAATTTGGCAGTTCTGGGATGGGACCCCCAACATCTGTATTTTTAATGAACATCCTAGGTGGTATAAGGACCATCAAAGTTTATTCTATGAGTGTTCTATTTTTCATTTTAAACCACTACTTTAATAGACTAGAATGGGTTTTACATAAGAGATGAAAGGAACTTCCCAGTTGACTTAAATGGGGATCTTCAACCAGAGGGGAATTGAAACAGCCAGGATCTAACAAGATGAAATAAGGCTCTCAGGAAACTCAGAGATACCCAGCTCTACACAGCACCATTTCATACTTAATATAGCACTATCAGGACAAATTATTAATTAAAAATGAAGTTGATAGGGCTCAAAAGAGAAACCACAACATAGTAAGTGTGAACCAACTTGTGAATGATTAGTAAAAATAGGAGATAGTTAACTGTTTTCATAATGTGGTAGTGAAGGCAAAATTTTTATTTAAAAACAGGCTACCTAGACTAATAGATGTCTTAAAATGTAGGTTTGTATATAAGTATCTTTGTGTGTTTATATGCCTGAGCTGTATACACACATGTTTATATTTTGAATCTGTATGGTGTATTAAGTATATTTCAAAATAATAAACTAATGGTTAACAATTCAGTCATAACTTAGTACTTGGAAATTTCACTGTGTGAAAATTTAAAACATATTTCCTGCAATCTATGTTCTTAGGATCACAATCTTCAGGGTTTTGGGAAAGCCAAAGTATAGATCATTATGATTTTGAGTGGTGCAGCCTATTTGGGGAAATCTAAAGATGTTAGACAGATTTCCCTTGGGACTTTCTCACTCATTCTGTCCTTGTCTAAGATCTTTTACTCCAAAAGTGTCTGTTTGAGAAGGCATCAATACAGGGACCCAGAGCCTAAGGGGGCAGGAGGGAAGGCTGGAAAAACACTCCAGCTGGGGATCACTGTTCCATCTGGAAGCTAACTGGATAAGACAGCCCTCCATCCCCAGCCCAGAACCTCTGCTCGGTTCAGAAGGAAAATAAGAAATGCCCGCCTTATCCTTAATGTTTATCTACACTTTATACCATTCTCCATTGTTAGTAGACTTTGCACTTTAAAAAGGGAACTGGGGAAAGAAATTGTTAGTAGTGAAAAGCTGCTTTCTCAGGGGTAAAAGCATCACCCCTAGGAGAGAACCTCAGTGAGCCTTCTGGTGCCAAAGCTTGGGTTGCATCTTTAAGCATCATTTTACGCTGAAGTGCACTGCCAGCAGGCTGGAGCATCCTTGTTCCCAGTCCCTGGGCCACCAGCTACCCAACCACCTTGGTGGTTCTAGGACTGAAGGCTCACGGTGGTGCGGTTTATGTAATACACACATGTGCTATGATTCCCTTGGATAATTAAGGCTGTGCTATATGCCTAAGATGAGCTGGCAACCCTTTCACCGTTGTATTTTTGAAAGGATGACAACAACTTTCCCCATTGTGCTTTTGGTACATTTATATGAACTCTTCCAAAGACAGTGTCTCCTAACACTGACCCCTAAGATAATTAGCAGCCTGGTGCTCTAGACAGAACTGACAACAAAATGTAAATTTAAGAACAGAAACCAGGATCTGCTGATTGAGGGGAGAAAGCCAAGGCCCAATAAGGAAAGTGGGGGTGGGTGTGGTTGCGAGCAGCTCTGTTTCTGCTGCAGAATACCAGGTCTCCAATTCAGGTTAGACCACAGTTTACCTGAGGAGTACCCCCTCCTCCTATTAGTAAAAAGTAAAAGTATAAAAAAAATTAGCAGAGCATCTAGGTTTACTCAGAAGGAAGCCGGAGAGACCTTTAACCACGGCCACCCCAGTCGCTCACAGTCAGGCGCCTGTTAGGTACACGCTTGTACCCAGAGCCCCATCCTCGGAGGCAGCTTCACACCTGCATTTACGCTTCAGCCTAAATGGATTTTCAGCGAGCCTTCCCCACCCCAGCATGGGCTTCACAGAGGCACCCGATCGCAGTCTCACGCTCAGCTACGCTGTCCTCTCCAAGGGAGATTTAAAAGCGACCCCCGTTTTCGTTCACACTCTCCGTCCGCCAGCCAGCCCCTCCATCTAGAGAAGGAATTTGAGTTGTTTCCCAGAAGGCAAAAAGGGAACAGGTGTGGATGCAGCAGGGAGGGTCAACTACCTGCTCACGCCCCTCCCCACTCACCCACGCGTCCGCCCCCAGCTCCCGCCTCCGGCTGGGGTCTGCAGTCAGGTGAGGTTACCTGGACGCCCCGAGAAGCCCGCAGGGGCGCTGCAGTTCTTCCTTTCGAAATCGCCCCACTCCCCGCCGGGTCCCCGGGACTCTCGCCCCTCTCCCCCCGCGCGCGTCCCCGGCCCCTCGGGCTCCGACGCGCAGCGACAGCCGCACGCCGCGCTCTGCTCCCCTCCGCCGACCTGGCGTGACGCAGGCGGAGACTACTTAAGGGAGGATTAGAGGCGGCGGCCGCGGATTCCCAGCCCGGCAGCCAGCTCCGCGCTCCGCCCCGGCCTCGCGGGCTGCAGCGCGGGAGCGCCAGGTGCCCGCCGAAGTCGCAGGCGCGGAGGTGCCCAGCCCTCCCGGCCCCTCCCGGCCCTCCCGGCCCCCACCTGCGGCGGAGAGCGGCGCCCCGAGGCCGTGCGCGCGCGGGCGGGAGCTCGCCGACCTGCACGCTGCCACCCCGCCCCGCCCCTCGTCCCGCCACCCGCGGGACCCGGACCCGACCCCCGGCGGCGCCGCGGGTTCGTCCGGGCTCTCCGGACCGCGCCAACCGCCCCGTCAGTCGGGACGCGCTTAGATTTCTTCCCCCATTTCCCTTTTTAAAGTGCAGTGAAAGGGAGGGGGGATCCGTGGATTTTTATTTTAAATTTGCTTTTTCAATTGGGAGGCAATTCGCTTCCAGTCGGGAAGCGCGGCCCGGGGAGGGGCCAGGAGCGGGAACGTGCCCGGTGCTGCCCAGTCTTTGTCTGCCGCCGCCGGATGCACAGCGATGGGGGAATGGACCATCTTGGAGAGGCTGCTGGAAGCCGCGGTGCAGCAGCACTCCACTATGATCGGGAGGTAAGGGCGCCAAGCCGGCCTTCAGCGGGCCCCGTCGGGCGGCCCCGGGAGTCCCTTCTCGCGTCGGGACTGAGCCCCCTCCCCAGCCCTCAGCCGGCCCCCTTCCTCCTCCCCAGCGTCGTCAGTCAATGTGCGGGTGTTCCCCGGCGGGGAAGCATTACCCAACTCGTCTGGATGCCCCCCTCCTCTAGCCACTTCTGACCAGCTCCCCAGTCCCTTCCCTAGGAAGCACCACTGGGGCATTCACTCTTCCCACATCAGAAGAGTTGTTGGCTCAGTCGTTGGTCCCCCCACTCTCCAGAGTCAGAGCCAATCTCCATCCGGTTCCGTAAATAGAATCTACAAAGAAGGCAGGATTGCATTTGGACAGAGAAGGGCAAATGGGGAGATGGATTTGCTCTTCAGAGCAGATGCATCTTTTCTCAACAAATATTTATTAAGCTAAACTGATCTGGCTGTTAAAAGTTAACACAGCCTACACTCCTAATCAACATTTTTGTGTGCCTATAGCTGTCTGTCTTCATATATATAAATATATATCCATAGCTATCTGTTTATAAGAAGCATTGAGTTTAGTATTCATATTGAGAATAAATTAAATACAAACTAACTGTACACGTGGAGAAGTTACGGACAGACCTTGTGTAGACGTTGCAACACGCCCTGTGCAGGCGTTCTGTGTGCATTTGCCATATTCAGAGTGAAGTGTGTTTTGTGTCCCCATACGTTCCATATATAGAGATGAAATCCATCTATTGCAAACAGACTATGTCCAGTGTGTGAAGATGTGTATACCTGGGATCTTTGTAATGTGAAGTGTTCCCAGCCTACCACGCCCAGCAAAAAAGGAAGAGACAGTAAGGTTTCCCAGATTCCCAATTCAGTACCACGCAGGGATGGACAGCTCCCTGTCAACGGGCTGGTAAACACCAGAATGGGGAAGGGAGGCGCAGGGGTTTCCTGGTAGTGACGCAGCCGGTGAGAACCTCTCTCCCTCCCTCTTCCTCCGCTCAGGATCCTGTTGACTGTGGTGGTGATCTTCCGGATCCTCATTGTGGCCATTGTGGGGGAGACGGTGTACGATGATGAGCAGACCATGTTTGTGTGCAACACCCTGCAGCCGGGCTGTAACCAGGCCTGCTATGACCGCGCCTTCCCCATCTCCCACATACGCTACTGGGTCTTCCAGATCATAATGGTGTGTACCCCCAGTCTCTGCTTCATCACTTACTCTGTTCACCAGTCTGCCAAGCAGCGAGAACGGCGCTACTCTACTGTCTTCCTAGCCCTGGACAGAGACCCCCCGGAGTCTATGGGGGGTCCTGGAGGAACTGGGGGTGGGGGCAGTGGTGGAGGTAAACGAGAAGATAAGAAGTTGCAGAATGCCATTGTCAATGGGGTGCTGCAGAACACAGAGAACACCAATAAGGAGACAGAGCCAGATTGTTTAGAGGTTAAGGAGCTGACTCCACACCCATCAGGTCTGCGCACTGCGTCGAAATCCAAGCTTCGAAGACAGGAAGGCATCTCCCGCTTCTACATTATCCAAGTGGTGTTCCGAAATGCGCTGGAAATTGGGTTTCTGGTGGGCCAATACTTTCTCTATGGTTTTAGCGTCCCAGGGTTGTACGAGTGTAACCGCTACCCCTGCATTAAGGAGGTGGAATGTTACGTGTCCCGGCCCACTGAGAAGACTGTCTTTCTAGTGTTCATGTTTGCTGTGAGTGGCATCTGTGTTGTGCTC
Organism: Galagoides demidoff; assembly: GCA_963574575.1. Taxonomy (NCBI): domain Eukaryota; kingdom Metazoa; phylum Chordata; class Mammalia; order Primates; family Galagidae; genus Galagoides; species Galagoides demidoff. The sequence continues at coordinate 11,576 of CAUYQV010165090.1, read as the reverse complement.
AACCTGGCTGAACTCAACCACCTGGGATGGCGCAAGATCAAGCTGGCCGTGCGAGGAGCCCAGGCCAAGAGGAAGTCAGTCTATGAGATTCGTAACAAGGACTTGCCCAGGGTCAGTGTTCCTAATTTCGGCAGGACTCAGTCAAGTGACTCCGCCTACGTGTGAGAAGGCAGGTTTGGGGAAGGCTTGGGGGATGATTAGTGCCCCAAGGTCAAGGACTGCTCAGAGGTGGCTGAATCTGCCCTCATTTATGTGACTCTCACCACTAAGATGTAGGATAAGGCTGGTTAAGAAAAGATTCTGCATCAGTGGAAAAGGAGAAAAAGTAGAACTGTTACCACGTGTCACACCATTGGTTCCACAGAGACAACTGAGGAGAGTGATGAGGTGGTTGAGTTTCACTTCTTCCAGACCTTTCCATGTATGGCCCGGCCTGATCCTGGGAAGAGTAGACTCACACAGCTACCAAGTAGGACTTGGCTTGGCTGAGCTCTGTATCCTGGTGAACCGCAAGAGTCAAACACTTCATTGATACAAAATTTGTGACCTATCTCAACACATCCCTTTATCCTGGGCTGCAGGACAAATTATCCTTGAGGCATCCTTCATGTATATCCCCCACCAGCATGCCCCTTTCCCTCAACCCAGGATATCATGCCAGCTTTTTTCTGAATCTGGCCTTATATTAGACCTTATATGGTTTATTTGCAAGCTAGAGGGAATTACATGGGGTGCTTTTTGGAGAATTGGCCACGGCAGAAGTTTGCGTGAGAGCCCCATCTGACTAGCCCCTCGTCATTATGAAAACCTTAGGAATGTCTCGATATTTCCAGTTTTCTAACTCAAACTGCACTGGTGCTGTTTATTAGGGATGGGGAATGGGTGGGAGGGAGGGGATTGCAATATGCAACTGTAACACTTCTGGGAGATGGTTGTTGCACTGTTAAGTGTGGTTCTGAGCTTCAGGATATTTCTGCCTTCTAGCTTGTGGACTTTGGATAATATTAAAAGGATTTTTTGTTGTTTGTTCATATTGAGGGCGTCTACCCGAGCCACAGAATTTCTAACTGGTGTATCTCACTCATTTCCTGACATAGCTTCATTGTGCACCACAGCTGCACATCATTTTGCCATGGTTTGAATTTACCTGTGTGCTTACACCAGAGACCTTAATCAGCCCCTATCATTCCCTACTTACTATCTTATCAGTTATTTTGAAACACACATGCTCACTGGTTTAAAGAACCTGGAACTAAACACTATTGGCTAACATGTGTTTACAGATGCTTATTTGAGACATATACCAAAGGTTCAAAAACCTGTTGCTTTGGACTGTGAATATATTTCCTTCTCTTTGCTCTTATTTATTTAAGTGCCATACTGTACCTTTCACATCCACTGTGTATTTAGTTAAAGCATTGGCCAAGAGGAATATTTGGATAATGTGCTTTTATGAAGCCCTCTGTTCCTTTGGATTTTCATTCTCGTTTTTGATTTAGAGATGGACATGGTGTAACACACAACTGAGGATTTGTTTAAAATAAAGTTCTTGCCTTTTTTTGTAAAATGAGAAGAGTCTGAATTTTTCTCTTGTGGTTGGGGTTCTATTTATTTAAATGCATGTTCAAAAATGTTACAGCTGTAGAGCATGGGAGGCAGGGAGTGAACGATGGTCGAGTAATAGATGAGAGATGATCAATGAAATCCAATCAGCCGCTGACAGATGAAGAGAGGCTGGTCTGTTTTATGAATGTTGAGAAGGGGTGGTGAGGATTCAAATAATAGTATTTATTAACCCCTTTTGATTTTAGTTCAAAACATCTCTGCTTATCTGGTTATATTAATATTTCTTGTAATACGAATGTTGATAACATTAATACATTGTATTAACCCATTCTAGTAGTGGATTATTTTCCTTTTCCACCATATTTTTCCTATCAGGGATTAATCATTTGGCAGGCATGCTGTTCTCCCCATGTTTTCTTCAGGGCTGATGCTTAACACAATGTTAACCCAATAGCTAAACAGGACCCTGGAGATGAGTGCTGCCCAGTAGAATTGTGAAGATTTTATCTATCCGTGCTGCCCAATTTGGCAACAACTACCCATATGTGACTATTGAGTTCTTAATATGTAGCTAGTGCAACGGAAGACCTGAATTTCTAATTTTACTTAGTTTTAATGAATTTAAACAGCCATCTATGATTACATGCTGCTATATTACACAGCACAGTTCTAGACTTTTAATCGCTCATTTCTAATTGATTTCTTCAGAAGGTGTTGATCCATTGTTTATATGCTCTGAGACATACTATATTGCTACATTTCACTATTATTTTTTGTATTTTCTGCCTACATGTGGTTTAATTCAGTAGGCCAATGTTCTTCCTCAATTCTTCAAAGCTAGTCACCTTCTCATTCCAATGAGTGCTTGGCTTGAACATTGCCAAGCAACACGAGGTTCTCTAGATGATTGTGTTTGAAACACTATTCTTGCACCTTTTAATTATGGCAATGCAGATGCCCTTTTTAGAATGAAAATATATTCATTTAAATCTATAGGTTTCTATTTGCAGTATAAATAACCATTGGAAGATGATTATCCCTGAGTAAAGAAACAGATCCTCCTCTGTTTTGTGTTTGGTAAGCTAAAAATGTATAAGACACCTCCCAGAGATGGAGGAAGAGTGTTGCTGGAGAGCTCTTAGCATATGCTTGGGTGTGAAAGAAATAGGGAATCTGTGCAGGAAAACAAGGTCTGTTGTATTTATGCCTTGACGTAAGATTAGAAGAACCATAGTGTTTCCTGGAAGAAATGCATCCCAGATCAGCAGGGTTGTTCTATTTCAGTTCTTTGATGTTTCCAAACACCCACAAATAGGAAGGTTATTAATTCACTTTTCAGTAATGGAGAAGGAAATACACTTTGTCTCAATCTCGTCGGAATGACTGATCTTTATCAGTCTTTGATTCTTTTGCTGTCTATCTAGTGAAGGAAATACACCGCTGATTTGATGGTTCCTGTGGTTATGTGACGGATGTGACTTTAATCTGCTTTTTGTGAGAGGACACCATGGATATATCCTCTTACCTTCTGGTGAACAGAAGCCCCCCTGGACCAGTGTGTGTGTGTGTGTGTGTGTGTGTGAATGGACACTGGCGAAGTAGTGAGGGGCACTGCATGAACTAGGCTTAAAAGTCTAGATCAGGGTTTTTCAACCTTTTTTTAAATCTCATGGCACACTTGAACCTAGTTAAACTTTGGCAGCACACTTAAATTACATTGATCAAGAAAAAATGTAAAAAAAAACTTACTATGCTTTGCGCTTCTTTCAGAAATAATATAATACAATTAATATAATTATATTAATAGATAATAATATAATTAATGATCTTTGAAAATGTTCCCAGCACACCTAAGATCCTCCCACAGCACACCAGTGTGCCTCGGAAAACAGGCTGAAAACCACTGATCTAGATGGCTCAGGGAGGGCAGGAACCGTGTCTCACCTATATTGTCACCATCTCCTTTGCTACCAGGGAGATGGGTGCTTCAATTTTCCATCTTGGAACAATCTATCAACTCAGAGCGTATGAAGGCCAAACACATCCTCTGAAGACATTAAGGCAAGTCTTCTATGGTACATTTGAGAAAACCAAAAGTTCCAAAATTAAGACAGTGGGTTTCTAGGAAAATGGTATAAGTATTCAACTAGGAGGGCTGGAATGCTTAAGGAAACAATATTTATATTGGTTTTACTTTATTTATATTTATGAAGTAAATTAGTTTGCCAGGGCTGCCATAACAAAATCCACAGAATCCGTTTAAAGCAACAGAAATTTATTTTCTCACAGTTCTGGAATTTGTAAGTCCAGGTGAAGTCTGATTTCTTCCGAGGCCTCAGCTCACAGACGGCAGCCTTCTCACTGTGCCTTTCTGTGGTTTTTCCTCTGTGTGTGTGTAGCTCTGGTGTCGCTGTGTGTGTCCAAATTCCCCCTTTTTATGAGGATACCAGTAAGATTGGGTTAGAGCCTTGTCTACAGTTAATCACCTCATTTTAAATCACCTCTTTTAAAGTCCTATCTCCGAGTACAGTCACATTCTGAGGTGTTGGGGTTTAGGGTATTAGTGTATGGATTTGGGGGGGGGGGACAAAACTCGACCCATGACACTAATTTTCAAATCTATAGGCACCCTTATGATTAGTGGAATCATATAATTTGTTGTTCAAAATGGGACACTTTTGAGAGTGAAAAGGGCAAGGTAGCTAATTGAATGGAGCACCAGAAGGATGGATAGAAGGTGGGTCTGTGCTGGACAAACCCAATGGTGTGGCTACCTTGAGATGATCAACAACCTCTGAGCTCCTGCTTGAAGGCCTGGAACCCTGGTGAGAGAAAGATAATAACATTTAAGTCTCTGCCTCTGAGAATAGCCACCAAAAAAGCAATTTCTCAGAAAAATGATAAAAAGAACTGTGTTACTAATAAGGGGAAAATAGTATGTTAAAAATAACAATGCCTTTGCCCCTCTCTGACCTCCTTTGTTCAAATCTCTGCTGCTGTATTTTTAATTTTCCTGTTCCTAGGGTTGAGAACTGAGTCGGAAACGTTAGTGTGAGCATATGAGAATCGGTGTTTGGAGGCTAAATTATGAAAGGAGGGAAAGAGGAGGGTGACTAGAAGCAGTGGCCACAGCCGAGACTTCCAAGGCAGCAACAGGAGCTGAGCAAGGGCAGAGCCAGGCAGGGACAGAGTCGAGGAGCCCAGGCTGGAGGTTGCAAAGAGCCAGGTAGCAAAGGAAAGTTAGAAAGTGGCATCACAAAACTAAAGGAGATGGAAACCCAAGGAAGAAGGTGTGACGCTAGTATTCAATCTTTACCGAGTATTTAGTCAAATAAAATAGCTAAACTGAAGATGGGCAAAGGACTAGCTAACCTTCTTCAGAGAGATACAGGGTGTGTGAAGGGGGGAAAGTGAGAGTGGGCTTTCCTTTGCCTCAGGTACTTCCAGATCTCCTGCAGGTTGCAATTAAAATAAGAACAGAAAGGCCCAGTCGGTGTCTCAGCCTGTAGTCCTAGCACTCTAGGAGGCTGAGGCAGGTGGATTGCCTGAGCTCACAGGTTTGAGATCAGCCTGAGCAAGAGCCAGACCCCCATCTCTAAAACTACTGGGGGCAGTGGTGGGCGCCTGTAGTCCCAGCTACTCAGGAGGCTGAGGTAAGAGGATCGCTTGACCCCAAGAGTTTAGGTTGCTGTGAGGTATGATGCCATGGCACCCTACCAAAAGCAACAAAGTGAGCATTTATCTCAAACTAAATAAATAAATAAAATAAGAGCAGGCAAAGGGTAAATTATCCATCCCATCCCAGCCTGCGCTCTACAAGCAATCAGGCATGATGAGCTTTGTGATTGTTCAAAGGTTCTGCTCATTTAGAAGACTGTAACACCCTAGGTGGATTATATGTTAGCTATAACAGACCTGGTTAGACCAAACCGAAATGAGTAGTTATGGCCTAAATGTACTCAGTGGCTCTTTGTCAGCTTTGGGTAATGAAGGGGCTGTAGGTAAGGGCAGTGCATAAATATAGAGACTGAATGTCAACAGATAACCTACCTCTGTGAATCCACTGGTCATCCAGGCCAAGTATTCTAAGTCTCTGTCAGCTGTGGCATATGGCCTTGTGAGGAATGGACCAATTCTTCTCCCTGAGTCCAGAGATTAGGGATGTTCTGTAAAACATGTTTATTTAACCGAAGAAGTAAAAGATCTGTATATATACGTCCAACTCCTCAACTTTAAACCCCTTTTCCTGAAAGGCCCAAATTTGTAAATCTCAAAATATCAAGCAATAGAAAGTCATTCAATCCAATCCAGTGTGTATGTGAATTGCGGGTAGGAGGATAGAACTCTCATCAGCAAGGTATAAAAGACTTCACCAACAATAAAACTTGTCTTTAGTTTTTTATCTTTTTTTTGCTAACAGAGTTACAGAGACCGGAGTCTCATCACTCAGCCCAGATGTCACTCCACAGGTGGTCAGTGCCATTTGTCATTTGTGTGGAGAGTACCTGTGCCATCCCATCATATTACTGTGAACAGCTTCTGGGTACCCTAGACCTTCCTTCATGGACAAAGAGCCTGCTCTGAATGGGCAGCAAATGTTGGGGAGCACTGTCAGCTTTCTGAGCACATCAACAGAAGCTGGGTAGAGACTCCTGGAAGCTGGGACCTGGTTTTGATTTTCTGAGTATGACAAGTCTGGGCGTTGGTCAGGGTCTGCAGCAAGAGCCACTTCATCCTTAAGCTTGCTGAGACCTAGGTTCCCTGGGTAGACTCAGGGAAGATGGATGGTGGGAATGGGGGATGGGTGGAGCAGCTCAGAGAAGCTGCCCAGAAAATATGAGCTGTGGCAGAGAGAGCTGGACAGGTCCTTCTGGGCCCAGCAGGGAGGCTGGAGAAGTATGAGCTTATCCCATAGATCCAGGAATCTGTAGCATCTGGGAATGGCAATGATCTAAGTCCAAACTGGTCTAGAAAAACTTCACCAATGAGGTGATATTGTGATGAGTCTCCTGGAAGAAGAGAGATGGAGGTAGGAAGCAGCATCAACATTCACTCTAGCTGCGAAGCCTGAGGCAGATGTGGAAAATTGGGAAGCTTTGTTTTGCCTAGAGTTCTAGGATGGAAGTAGTGGGAGGTGAGTTTGAAAAGTGAATGGACCAAGCTGTACATCAGGCAAAGGACACTGTGCTGAATGGGGTAGACAATGCGAAGAGATGCCTTCAACCAAGCCTCTTTATGCCATTATTTCAGCACTGCCAGGTCCCCAGGCATCCGCCACACTGTCCCTGTCTGATCACACAGAGGCTCACTGGGCCTGTCTCAGGATCAGCTTTGATTTGGAAAACACATTTCAATTTCAACAGTTTAGGGATTGGAGCAAATACCAGGGTGATGGTTGGGGATTTGGCAGCATGGCCCCATTAACGTTAGTGGGAGTTAGTCTGCTAAATCCCAGACACTGAGCAGAAGCCTCATGTTTATTCACCATTCTGACCTTTCTGCTGTAAATTGATACAATATTTGAGAATCGCTTAGAACCGATTAAGCTTTGTCACAGCTCACTCTCCTAAAAGGGAAATCTTTCTGAAAATTGCTGCTGTGTGCAATGAAATGTTTGCATTTACAGACAACTCTGGCAGTAGGAACATATGGGCACCTAAATATAGAATTGGGGAGTTTTGATACCTCTGAGACACTTGATCTGGGGAGATTTGTCTGTTGTACCTGTCTCCAGCGGGGGGGACCAAGCTTTTTGCAAATAAATGCCTTCTTCAAGGAACTTCTTCCTTTTTGAACAATTTTACATTTTCTTCTCTCCATATTTCTATTTTCTTTAAGATATTAAAAGAAAATAAATCACTGAAGCCTTTCTATGTGAAATCTGAATGGTCTAAAGATGCTATTCGTGACCTCAAAAATAGCAAATGTGTGCTAAATATTTACCATGTTCCAGAGCCCACGCTTCACACGGATTACCTCACTCAACCCGCACACATAGCCCTGAAAGGAGAGTGCTGATTATCATTACATGCAAATGAGGAAAGCAACGTTTCTAGATGGCATATTAATGTGCCGGGTTATAAGTACGTAGCCGTGTCTCGATTCTGACTTTCAACACTTCGTGGCACTGCCTTCAGGAAGCTGCCAGAGGAGGTCTCAGGAGACCTGGCACGCTGGTCTGCTTCCTCCCTCTCCAGACTCCATTCATTCAAAGTTTTCTCCTCTCCCTCCTCCCCACCATAGGTTTCTTTCTTGTGTGTCTCGGGTACAGGGAGAGACTGTGAGGTTTTCCAAGGCAGTGCCACATCACTGTCCTCTTTGTGTTTGCGGTTACCTGCACATTGTCCGGCTTCCCAAGGATTTATGGACTGAATAAATAACCAAACTACACAATCACAGAAAGTTAAGGTGGATGAGAAAGGTCATTTTCCCCATGCCTTCCTTTGGTAGACAGGGCTTAGATCCAGAGAGTACACTTGAATAAAGAATTCTGGGTTACACATGGAAGTTGAGGTAGGGTGGGCTTTTTGAGTTGTCAGGAAGGTCAGCCTGGGTTGGACAGAGGTTACTGGCAAGGTCAGAGGTTCCCCAACTCCTCATCCAGATCTCTCCAAGTAAGAGTCATGAGAGTCACATCAGCACAATGTGTGAGAGACGAAGACCCTGTCCTGGGTAAGCACAGGGCCCATCTCCTCTGTGGCACTACGTTCCTGGACTTATTCAAGGACAGAGGATTAACTTAATGCAAGTTGTGTGCACATGTGGATGTATGTTTCTCTCTGGGGGCACTTGGGCATCTTCACCCCACCTCCACCCTGAGAAACCACATTCTTAGTGGCTGCTTCTAGAAGCCCTGGGCATCCTGGCGGTCCTAGATGGACCTGAGGCTCCCCAAGGCCTTGGGAAGAGGACCCTGAGTCCCGCCATCCCGACCACAGCTTCTCTGGAGGCTCTCCTCTCTCTCTTCCAAGAGCCCGCAGCTACCCCAGGCTGCATGCTCATTGGTCAGCGTTTTCAGTGGCTGTTTAGAAATTTCTCTCTTCCTGGGCTTTTTCCATCACTATACTTTGCCTAAAAGATGCTCAGCAAATTCACTTATTCTTTTAGCACATATCTACCGGATCCTATAATTATAAAAGTTCATCTCGAGCTAACACTAAAGGAACAGAAAATTGGTAAGAGAAAATCAAAGTTAATAGCTTGAGGCTGATCCTTCTGTGTAGGGAAAAAAACGCGGGAGGCTAGGGGCAGCTAGGAGAAGGTGGGAAGGAATAGATAATACGCATCTGACAAGGCTTTTCTTTCATAAAAATGCATAAAAATATAACCTCAATTGATGCCTTAGGCGAAAGATAATTTGCTAACATAGACTTCAGGAAATAGTCTTTCTCTTTTTCTAGAAACTACAGTCCAATTGCAACATCGTCTACTCGTTTCTGTGGTTATGAGAACAGGAATAGTAATAATAATGATGATAACAGCCATCGCCAGTATGCATTTGAATAGATGTCCTTTCTTACCCACTCTTCCTGTATTCTCTTAGTTGGTTTTTGCAGCCTCTGTGTATAGGTTGGGCAGAGTAGACACAATAGGAGGTACTTGTTTTTCTTAGAGGAGTAGAATACTGGTGCTTGGTTTTCGTGACTTGTCCAAAACCACAGTTCGTTTTAACACAGGTGGTATAGACCTCAATCTCTGAATCACAATTTGATACGCCTTCTGTTCTACCTGGCTCCTTGACTCATCCTGCGTTAAGCTTTCTATTGTCAAGACAGAAATTGAGAAATGTCAGGAGAAAAATGTGTTTGTTTATTTTCAAAACATGGTTTCCTATACTTTTTTTTTTTTTTTTTTTTTAGATACAGAGTCTCAGTTTGTTACCCTCAGTAGAGTGCTGTGGTGTCACAGCTCACAGCAACCTCCAGCTCTTGGGCTTAGGAGATTCTCTTGCCTCAGCCTCTTGAGTAGCTGGGACTACAGGCGCCCAGCTATTTTTTGTTGCAGTTTGGCCGGTACCCTACTCACTGAACCATAGGCGCCACCCAGTTTTCTACACTTCTAAAGAGGTTGCAAGGAAAGGTGGCAGGCTAGTCTTGAGGGGAGGACTTGTGTCTTAGCCTCGTGGGAACTGTGATGGGTTTGGTGCAGTGAGAACACAGTGTCTTCCCCTGGACCACACACTACGTGGGAGCAGGAGTGAACCCCCTGGGTAGGCAGCCGGGTCTCACCTCTGATCCTGTTCTTAGCTAATTTCCAGAATTTCAGTGATAAGAGAGGAAATAAAAAGCAGAACCTTTTCTTTTTTAATAGGAACTCTTATTTTTCCCTAGTTACGAAAGTAATACGTATTCAAGGAATAGAAAAGCACAATGAAAAAAATTCTGCTGTCCAGAGAGAAGCAGTGCTAACTTGTGTCTGTCCTTTTGTGAATGCTTTCCCTTAGAGAGACAGACACTTGCACAGGCACAGATGTGGCTTTTTCAGAGGTAGCATAACAGTGTACACACTGTTTTATGACCTTTTAAAAATACTTACATGTAAGACAGATGGATAATGTTTTATATGTCAACAAATATCTTCAGAATGGATTTTGATTAATGGATAACTGTCCTATGACATGGTGGTGTCACAATTTACTTGCGTAGTTCCCTTACTTTGGGACATATTGGTCCTTACCAGGGGTCACTATTATACCAATAGTGGAGTGACCATTTTTGCACACTTAACCAGACTGCTTCTGGAGAATGGCTGGATTACTGAGTAGGCACTTCTTAAAATTTGCTGATACATTTTGCCAAATCTTCAAGATTCAATATGAGAGTTAGCAGTGACAATATTCAAGAAACAGATAATTTCTGAGACTTTGGCAAAACTAGCTTGTGAGAAAGAAAGGCACAGGAAGTCTCCTCAAGTTTGCTTTTAGAGGAAAAGATGAAGGGAAAAGTATTTTTTCAGGTGTGTGTGTTTTTTTAATGACGTGATCAGTAAGTATCATGAGTAAGTAAGGGGAGCTAATTCTCTAAGTATAAGTGGTCAGTGGAGAGACTCCGAGTGGCTGTGAGTACTGAGTTTGAGATGAGGATCTTGGTCCAAGCATTGGAGATGGGCATGACGCATGACCAGCCAGGGAATGACCCTGTGGTACCCATGAAATGGTGGCAATGTTGTGCGTGAGCAAACAAAGAGGCATAATTTAATTCGCATCTAATTAAATTAAATTCAGCTCATGCATTGGGTCATGAATGGCCTCGGCTAAAGGAATCATGTCACCAAACCGTACTGAGTGATCACAACTCAGCGGGCTAATCACAGGGAAGAGGTGAAGCCCTAACTCCTGGACGTGGAGACGCTACTCCCCCGGAGTCACAAAGCTTTTATACTCTGTCTACTAGGCCTGTGCCCAGGCTAGAATCCACAGGCAGGCGGCTCAGATGAAGATTTCATGAGGGAATTAATGTAAAACTGTCCCTTGCCAACCCTACATGTTCCGTGTCTGAGGGTATTACCCAGCTTAGAAGGGGCACAGAAGATAGGTGGTCCTTACAAGAAGGAATAAAAATTTCCAAAGGAACCCTCTTTCTGTCAAGTGTCTCTGAAATTTACTTAAGTGAAGGTACATTTGATAAAAATAGTAGTTTCCTTCTCTGAGCCTGGGTGCTAATGAGCTCAGCAGGCATTTATTCCTCACTTTGATATATTTGCTTTCTTCACCACACCTCTCTCTGGCACTCCTAGGGGTCCTGGGGTGTTGAAGTGAGGGTGGCTGGTACTTAAAAAGACTTTCCTAGGTGAGAAGATATAATGATGTAATGATTTCTTTTTTAAGGAATGAGGGGAGAAGGGAGGTCAGTGGTGGGTAGAAAAAATACTGTTTTTTTTTTTAATTTTATTGAATGGTAACTATGTACATTAATGCACTTCTGGGGTACAGTGTGGGGTTTTCGCATGCAATCCGAAATACTTCCATCAAACTGATCAACACAGCCTTCATGTCATTTTCTCAGTTATAG
>CAUYQV010165086.1:0-10007 GCA_963574575.1 Galagoides demidoff | reverse complement strand
GCCTAAAGAAGTTTAACGGCTCAGCACCTGTGGCTCAAGTGGCTAAGGCGCCAGCCACATACACCTGAGGTGGCGGGTTTGAATCCAGCCTGGGCCCGCCAAACAACAATGACGGCTGCAACCAAAAAATAGGTGGGCGTTGTGGCGGCCGCCTGTGGTCCCAGCTACTTGGGAGGCTGAGGCAGGAGACTCGCTTGAGCCCAGGAGTTGGAGGTTGCTGTGGGCTGTGATGCCACAGCACTCTACCCAGGGGGACAGCTTGAGGCTCTGTCTCAAAAAAAAAAAGAAGTTTAACATGTTGGTATGCATTGGTGCTGAAGTAAGGAGCTTTAGATTTTGAGTCAATAGAAGCGATGGACTCTTGCCACTCCTGCCTTTAACCAGGTGTGTGATATAGAGCAAGACTTTTTAGCCTTCTTGAGCTTGAGTCTTCTCATCCATAGAATGGGCATGCTGGTGATAATTCTGCTCTCAGTAAAACGCTTGGGAAACCATAGACCGTGTAATGGTTTGTTATTTTTAGTCTCCCTGAGAATAGTGTGTAGTGACTGGTTCTCAAGGTCAAGGACAGGCCTGTACTACCCATCTTCTGACCTGGGCCTGGTGGCTTTATGACATCAAAGTAGGTTGTGAAGTCTTTGCCCTTCAGGAAAGAGAGGAGAGAATGCACAGGATGAATAGATCCCTGCCAGAGGACTGGGAGGGCATCGGGAGGGTCCAAAGAGAAATCCAGTAGAGAAGCCTTTGGAACATAGATGGCAGGAGAGAGAGAGAAAGGGTGGGGAGAATAGCTTGAGACCCGGGAAGTGTTATTGGACATAAGAGATTGAACTCACAGAAATGGAATAAGGCCTTTATCTAAAGGAGAAAGGTCAACATGAGCCTGAACATGGAACCCACAGAGATGGTCTCAGAGATGGGACACGCGGCAGAGGGTTCTGGGAGCTCCAGGAGACATGGTTCTCCCATGAGTGGTGTGTGACTGAATGGTGATGAGACCGTTCTTTTTTTTGAGACGGAGCCTCAAGTTGTCCCCCTGGGTAGAGTGCCATGGCATCACAGCTCATAGCAACCTCCAACTCCTGGGCTCAAGCGAGTCTTCTGCCTCCGCCTCCCAAGTCGCTGGGACCACAGGCGTCCGCCACAACGCCCGGCCATTTTTTGGTTGCAGCCATCATTGTTGTTTGGTGGGCCTGGGCTGGGGATTTGAACCCGCCACCTTGGGTGTACCTGGCTGGCACCTTACCCGATTGAGCCACAGGCACCGAGCCAATGAGACCGTTCTTAACTGCTTCGACTTGAAAATTGGGTCATCAAGTGCCACTCACTTGGGCACACGGCGAGTAAAAGGTGGTACATGAAGTGCGTTCTTATTGCCAAAGTTTTATCTCATCAGACATAGAAGGGAGGGACAAAAACTCCCTACTAGCCAGTGAATTAAAGCCCAGATTTATTTTTTAAGTTGGATCATGTTATGATAATCGGAACAAAGATCTTGAAAACAGTCAATTATTTGTGGATACCTACATTCTTTCATTGGTTTATCATATACAGAGTGCCAAAAATGTATACTTATTTTAAGAAAGGAAAAACTTCATTAAAATTGTAATTTTCAATATATACCTATAACATTTATTATCTTGAATATTGTATCTTGTACCTGTTGTGATTGCTGAAGTCAAACAAGACTTACGTGTTACGATTTTAATGTAGTTTTTTTCTTTCTTAAAATGTGTTTACATTCTTTGGCACCTCAGTATTTAATGAGGATTTCCTGTGTTCAAACACTGCTCTACCTAGCTCCGTAGAGGTGCAGGATAGATTAAATGTGGTGGTTTCCTTCAAGGTAGAAAGTGACGTTAATGCTGAGCAGAGAAAGTTCAAGATACGGATAGATCGCAGCTGGCTGGAGGAGAAACAGCTCAGAGCATTGTTCACAAAAGAACTCAGTAAATATTTATTGGGTGCTTGGGATGGAGTGGAATACAAGAGAGTGAGCAGAAGGAAAAGAGAAGAATATGGGTTTGGTGCCTGTGGCTCAATTGGCTAAGGCGCCAGCCACATACACCTAAGGTGGCAGGTTCGAATCCCCAGCCCAGGCCTGCCAAAACAACAATGATGGCTGCAACCAAAAAATGGCCGGGCGTCGTGGCGGGCGCCTGTGGTCCCAGCTACTTGGGAGGCGGAGGAAAAGACTCGCTTGAGCCCAGGAGTTGGAGGTTGCTATGAGCTGTGATGCCATGGCACTCCACCCAGGGGGATAGCTTGAGGCTCCGTCTCAAAAAAAAAAAGACTGACTTCAAAAATGAGCTTTAGCACAAAACAACTTGCTACTTATCTCAAAGACCCCAAACAATATCATGACTGCATTTTGCAAGAACATAAAGACTTTATAAAATAAATTTTCAGGAACAAAACCAAAAGAAAACATCCACTTTTCATGGTACAGGGCAGAGCTATCCATGGCCACTTGTAGAGCAGGCTTTCAATTCTATGAAGAGTTTTATGATTCATACTTACCCCTGAGGCTAATATGGGTAGAGGTACTTATGGCCAAAGTTCTCAGATTCAAGACATTCAACATTATGTTTTAATGAATAACTTACTGCAAATCTCAGTAGATTACTATGAAAGTATGTGAGGAGAAAAACAAACACCTTTGTAAAACCAAACATGGTTTTTTGACTCTTTTGCACTTAATCCCATGTTATTCTCTAAAACAATGGCTTGCAGCAGAGATAAAGCTGTCATTTTCCTGAATGCTCATTCAAAATGACTGGAAAGGAAGCACTCTATGTTGGAAGAAGTGAGAAATGATAGGGACCTAGATTACCTGGATTCAAGTCCTGCCTTGTGTATTGAGTACCGATGTGCATGTGCTAAATACATTTGACTTATTTGAATCTCTTTTTCCAGCTATAAGAAATAGGATATTGATACCCATCCCTCGCAGTATTGTTTTAAGAATAAGTAAAATAATACATATTCAAACTGCTGGCCTAGTACCTGAGTCACAGCTACCTGTTTATTAAACACATATTTATTGAACATCTGAGATAACCAGTCATCGGTTTAAAAATTGTTTACTGAAACAGTGGAAAGATAGAACAAAGCCAATAAATGTATCATGGGACATGAGGAACAATAAATGTCATTAAAACACACACAGGGGCAGCGCCTGTGGCTCAAAGGAGTAGGGCACTGGCCCCATATGCCAGAGGTGGTGGGTATTAAGCCAGCTGTGGCCACAAACTGTAAACAACAACAACACACACATACACAGAGAACAGGTTAGAAGACAGAAGATGAGAGGGCATTCAGGAAAGGATTCTTTTTGGATATAAGCTGCATGAAATTGGAAAAGATAGGAGAGAGCATGCTTTGTGTATATTTGATATTTGGAGGAAGAGGCATCCACACGAAGGGAGAAGTCCATGATGGGGTATGAGCTCTGCGTGTTCAGGGAGGGTCTGTCAAGGTTCTAGAGCTCCCCAGAATGTAAACCAGGAGGTGAAATCACAAAGAGCATAGAGTGAACTGAAACGCATTTTTATATTTTAACTTAATAACAAATAGAGTCCTATACTCTTTTTATTAGAAAATCAACATTCATTTCCCAAGACTGCAGTGTAAACAGAATTCTTGGATTTAACATTTTGAAGTGTATCTTATTTGTGTGAAACTTGTGGGCCTTCTTTAATATGGAAATATGCCTTTCCTGTTCTTCCCTAGTTTTGTTTTGTTTTTTTAGGGTTTTTTTTGTGTGTGTGTGTGGGGGGGGGTAGTGGAGAAGGGGGATAGAGTTAGATTTTGTTTCCAAAACTCTAAATTCTTTTTTAAGAGTTGCGCTATCTCTTGAACATCAGTGAGCTACACAAACATTCTGAAGATTGATGAATCATAAAATTCAAAGAATTTTAAAATTGAAAAACAAATATATTTGATGTTTTCTTTTTGAAAACTTTTGATAGTTGGATTAATGATTTTATCTCCTTTAAACATGACTGGAATCTGGCCTTCTAAGAAAACGCAGACGTCATTGCTTACAATGATGCCTTTTGCACTTGGACTATGAACTTGATGTTTGGTTTCTTATGTATTTTCTTATCTAGTCCTGACAACAACCCAGTGAAGTAGGTATTATAGTCCCTTTTTTGAAGATATAGGAACTAAGATCAATACAGCGTAACTTAAAATAACTGTGAGGTTAAGTATCAGGAAGGAAACTCAATCTTAGTCATCCTAAATCCAGCACTTAGACCACATCCAAAAAACCTGCCATTTTCTTTCAGTTTCACATGAGTTCAATGTACCAGAAACTTCACACCAATTGCTCCACCTCATGCTGAGTATTTCTTGTATTTATTACCCATTCAACATACAACTGGATTTGTGTTGTCTAATTATTTGTTTGTGATATCATTTGTCTCTTCTCATTTGCTTATAAACTCCTAAGGATTAAAGTTATAGAGTTTTGCTAATTTTTTAATGAACCTCCCATAGCATATAAAATGAGTCTGGATATATAAGAGCTACTTGGAAAATCTTTGATACACAAACTCAAATAACTGCCCTTGGAAAGATTGCAGGAGGTAGAGGCACATAGATTTAAATGGAAATAAGCTCTCTACCATTTTCAGCTCTATCATCCTGGGTAAGGATGTGAAGCTTTATTTTCTTTATTTATGAAATAAAGCTAATAATCTCTAATATGTTCATTCTATGAATTAAAAATAAATCCTCTACTATGGCCATGGAGACATGGAAGCCATCACAGAGGCGTTACTCTTCCACATTCCATCATCTCACATATCTGCCAGAATAAATCGAACCATTACACGTTGTGTCTTGGGAAAAAATAGGTTTATTTTTGAGTTAGTGTTTCCAAGACCTGTTAAAAGTCTTGGTTGGTTTTTCAATTCGTTTCATTTTGAGAAGCAAAATATGTTGCTGAAGATTATGCTGTGAGTTTCCATTTTCTTGTAATTCAAATTGAGATTTTTCGAATCTTCCTCCCATTTCTATCATCTTTAAAATGATTTTCCCAAGAATCTCATCCAGTGATATAAAGGATATTGGAGAGGTATGGGAAAGTCTTCACAAATGATGCCACCCAATTGGGATAGGGTGGTGTCCATTGATAGGGTGGTTCTGGCAATTTACACATTTTGTGTAAAACCTTGTAAACCATCTGTAGCAGCTATGGGAATGTGCTTGCAGATCATCAACGACAGACAGCCTAACTGCCTAAGGGCACCAGCTATCCTCTCACAAATGCGTTGCAGTGTTTGCGTCAACATCCCATTTCCCACAGTCTGCTACCAGCCCGGGACAGTTCAGCAGGACCATGAAAGCAGACCCATTCCAGGAAGACTTGAATTCTGACCTCGCCCAGACGCTTTTAGACTGTCTAGCCTTCTGGGACAATCTCCCCAAACTTCCTCCCTCCTTCCTTCCCTAAGGGGTAGATGGACTGAACGTCATCTCTCAGTCTTTCCTGACTCTGTCCCTATTTTCTCTAGAACAGGAATGCCCTGAAATAAAATTCTTGCAAACTTAAGCCTTTTTTATAAAATGTTTCTAGAGGAAATGAACTAATACACCATTTGTTATCAAACTTAAATATAAACAGAAAGACCAACTGGGTGCATAAGGAGCTGGAAGGCTTAACACATGAAAAATCTGAGAATATTTAGCTTAAAGAAAAGATTCAGAATATGCCCCCTTTCAGGAAACTATGCCAGAGGGATAATTCCAAAAAACAAACCTGAATCTGTTTTAAAGTGCTTTAAAAAGACTCAAGATTTAGAAGGTACAGGTCAATATGGAGAACTTCAACGTTCAAAAAGACTTCATCTGAGTAATAACCCTTCTACTTATCTGCATATTCATGTAAAGTTAGGTAGACACGTAAACCGTCTGAGTCTCATTTCACTTTAGTATAAAATGAGAGTGATGATTATCACTCAGTGAAAATGTTCTCCTTTGCTTTGTTTATAATCCGTATCCTGAATCCAGTGACTCCGTGTTGACTCATTGTTTTTTACTCTCCTTGTCACTCTCTGTAACTCTGGGTCCTTTATCTCCTGTCTGTATTTCTGCATTCTGGGGGCTGATGCTTACTTCTTTTATTCTTTAAGTTAAAGTTTGAGTTCATGCTGTATATTCTTTCTGCTTCCGATTGATCTAGATGTAAAGTGTTAAAATCTGTCCTCTTGTACCCAGATAGGGACTGAATGAATAATCATTATTTCCAGTTTGCCTCAGATCCCCAAATGGGGAAGAATGAAGAGAAGAGTAGATGGTGAGATTAGAGTCAGGGTCCAGCACTTGAAAAGATGTAATACGGTAAGAAATACATTCTGGAGAATTTTGGAGAACTCACTGAGAGACTTGAAGTGTATTTCTCAAGTCTGCATACACTGTACACCTGGACCTTGACTTTCTAAATCTTTCTGCTTCCCTCTCCCCATAAATAGTTAAGGCCAACCACACCCTTATATTATGTCCTGCAAAGATGGCTTGATTTCTTACAGTTTTTGGCTTTATGGCTTCTACACATGATCTATCCTCCTTACCATTTACTGGGATTATTGCTTTCTTTTCTCTTTCTTTCTTTCTTTTCCTTCCTTCCTTCCTTCCTTCCTTCCTTCCTTCCTTCCTTCCTTCCTTTCTTTTTTTTTTGTAGAGACAGAGTCTCACTTTATCACCCTTGGTAGAGTGCCCTAGCATCACAGCTCACAGCAACCTCCCACTCTTGGGCTTAGGTAATTCTCTTGTCTCAGCCTCCTAAGTAGCTGGGACTACAGGTGCCCACCACAATGCCTGGCTATTTTTTTTTTTTGGTCATTGCAGTTTGAACACCCCCACCCTCGGTATATGAGGCCAGAACCCTACTCACTGAGCCACAGGCACCGTCCAGATTATTGTTTTCATTTCATCTCCTAACTAGTATCCTGGCATCACTCACTGCCCCCTTTATTTTTTCTTTGAGATAAAGTTTTGCTCTGTTCACCTAGGCTAGAGTTCAGGAGTGCGATGATAGCTCACTGCAGCCTCAAACTCCTGAGCTCAGGTAATCCTTCCTCCTCAGCCTCCCAAAGTGTTGGGATTAGAGGCATAAAACCCTGCACTCGGTCACTGCCCTTATTTTTCATTTCATTAATCTGTTGTTTAAGTTTACAATTAAATTATTCGTGTCTTGAGAGTGGACAAAGTTTTGATCTTAGATGATTTTAAAATTATAAAAAAGTAGTCCAAGGAAGAATTTTTACAAATGTCCTGATTATTACCTTCCAGACTTAACTATCTTTAATCTTTTGATAAAATTGCTATCTATTTTTTTGAGATTCATAATTTTTATATTTTATTTTAATGTATTTCAGGGGTACACATGGGTTTTTGTTACACTGATTAATTTTACTGCGGAGAAGTCCAGGCTTTCAGTGTACCCATCACCCGAAGAGTGAACATGGCACCCAAGAGGTAGTTTTTCATCCAATTTTTATTGGAAATAGTTGAACATTATATACACAAGTTAAGAACTTTTGAGACCATTTTTGGTTCATTTTTCACTCAGAATATTCTAGAGAAAATTGCTAGAAGGAGGTTGTTCAGACTCCATAGGCAGAACAAGTTTCTTATATCAATGTAGGAAAAACAGTTTTATGTACTAGTTCACCGAAATGCTATAGCCTTAAATCCTTAAAGTCTAAAGACTTGTTGCGTTTCTCTATTACAGAGTGCATTTTATATGAAAACCCTAACCTTCCTTCTTTAGTTATAAAACTCTGGCCCAGTTCCAGGCCCTTTTAAAATAATGCGACATCCGAGATGTCATCCTATACTCACCCAGTAGCGATAATTCTCTCTCTGTCATAGAACTGGTCACACTTCTCTGAGTTATTACTTTTGTGTAGCCTTTTTTCCTAAGTTCATGAAGGACTTGAGAACAGAGGTTGCTTCATCTTTGTAGCAACCTGAATGTAGCATAGTAACTAATGCTGTGTTCAATACAGCATCGAGGCTTATGGAGCATTAGCCTGTGTTCAATACATTTTTGTTTTACAGCAAAAGTAGAGGAAGTGATAATAAGGGGCATGGAAAAATGGCAGCAAGGAAAGAAAAATCACTCACTTGGTATGTAATTTACTTAAGTTTGATCAAATGTTTAAGATGAATAGCTGAAATAGTATCAACACTGTGAAGTGAAAAGGTTGGAATACACTCACAGTGTCTCCTATTTAAAGCTACTTTCAAAAAAAAAAAATAAAGCTGCTTTCAGTAACTTTCCTGTTTTAAATTATTTGTTTAAGAAATTATGGTAAGTTTTCAGTCCTAGGGAAATTTTCTTTTGTACAGAATGAGAATTGTTTTCACAGAAAATTTTAGAACATAAAAATATCAAATAAAAATGCGTAAGCAAGTCTTAAAATTTAAACTGCTGTCAACATGAAAAATATTAGGAGCAGACTATGCTTTTTTTGTAAATAATATTCTAGTTTAAATTTCTGAAATACAGTCTTACTACACTGATAATATTATGCAAAGCATATTTTTATTTGTTTACAGTTTCATGTGACTCTTGCCAGATCTTTTAACTTCTAGATTCTACAAGTAAATAAGTAAATCTTATTTACTTGTAGAATATTAATTGTTGATTAATTTGTATTTAGCAAATAACCTGTCGGATTCAAAGCAATAATATTTTTGGTATTGCTTTAATTTAAAAAAAGAAACATTTTGCAGTAACTAGCAATCATTCCCAAAATTGTATAAAATCTAGTTCTATAAATATGATCATATATCAATTGACTGAGTCACATTCTATTAGTTATTCCAAAATGACAGTTCTAAGTTCTCATTTTATGGTGGTTATCCATCATTTAGGTTAAAGAGTGAAAGAAAGGAATGAATGAATTTCAAACACTATGACAAGAAATTTGATTTGTGTTGTAAAGATGTGTGTCCTTACTTTGGCTGGTTATTTTTGAACTTGAAACTTATCAACAGCAAATTTGCCCTGTAGGATGTAAGTTGGACAATTGTAGATGTCTTTTGTCTCAATCAACCCAAAAGTTGCTGTGCAGAGTTGCTGAGACTATCTCACTCCCTAGGTCTACAGTAAATATGATGACAAGATGAATTTACTAAGTTCATTTTCCATGCCCTTTTTGATGAGCTTTTTCTACCTTTTAGCATGAGTTCCTATCTTGCCAGTTACAACATCACTGCCTATAGACTAATTGTAGGCACCAGCAGAAAAGACTAATCCAGATGAAAAACCCAGATAAAAAGTGTCTCAGAAATGAAATCATCTAATGGATTTTAGGCACAATTATCAGAAAGTTTATCCATTAAATTGGAGAAATAGAAATCAGCAGAAAATATTAATTTGGCTTACTGTGCACCAATTTCAAAATCCTAATATTTATATATTTCCTATGTGTTTGTGTATATCACACTGAAATGCAGATTAATTTTGAACAACTGGATTCTTTTGAAGTAGTGGTTGTTAAAAACCCTCTAATCTTCATGAAGATCTTATAAAACTGGCATATAATATATTAAAGACCTCACATGAAGAAATTTCCACAGGAAAAATAAAGACTGTCTCTGTTGGAATTTTTCTTATTTGCTTCCAACTTAATAAAGCCTCAGTTTATGACCCAAAGCATATTGAGCCAAGTGGTGGGAAAAACATATTTTCAGTTTTATGCTGAATACATTTTTTAATTAATTATTCAAATATCAGGAAGGAGAAAAATACTTCAGAAGTTTGTACACGCCTTAATCATTTTAGATTTTTTTTTTCCTTTGAGGTCATCCAAGTCCTTCAGCACTGTAGGATTGTGAATGTGGATATTTATATTTTTTTTTTTTTTGAGACGGAGCCTCAAGCTATCCCCCTGGGTAGAGTGCCATGGCATCACAGCTCATAGCAACCTCCAACTCCTGGGCTCAAGCGAGTCTCCTGCCTCAGCCTCCCAAGTAGCTGGGACCACAGG
>CAUYQV010165083.1:0-11165 GCA_963574575.1 Galagoides demidoff | reverse complement strand
TCCTGGGCTCAAGCGAGTCTCCTGCCTCCGCCTCCCAAGTAGCTGGGACCACAGGCACCCGCCACAACGCCCGGCCATTTTTTGGTTGCAGCCATCATTGTTGTTTGGCGGGCCCGGGCTGGGGATTCGAACCTGCCACCTAAAGTGTATGTGGCTGGCGCCTTAGCCAATTGAGCCACAAGCGCCAAGCCCGTTCCTACTCTTGAAACTTATGACTGAGCATTTGGACTCTTAGACAACACCGGCTCACCCTCGTAACTCTGTCCACAGTCTGTAGCCACTATTCTTACCTGTGTTATAAAAGATGGTCGATTCGATGGTGCAGTTTTTGAAATAGGTATCAGTAGACGTAACATCTTCAAAATAGCACTCATCAAAGAAGGTATCCTCAAAAAGCACATGTTTAAAGTACATCTTTGTGAACCTGTGGAAAAGACATTAGCTCCTGAGTGATGCATCAAAGAAAAAAAGAGTTTTGAAACCAAAGTGGAAAACACAGGAAAGCAGAAAAGGGAGAAGTAGAAGCCAGAAGGTGCCGAAACATGATTTTCAGCCCAGATTAGTTCCCCAGTTCTTAGCTTTTCATGCTTTCAGTGGGGATGGGCTTCGCCCAGGTACATATGGGGCTGTCTGCAGAAACCTCAGGTTTCCAAACGTGGGTCAGTGGGATGGACCCTGTGCGTCAGAACTGCAGAAATGTGAAACAGTGTGAGACGGAAATAACATCTCACTCCCTGAAGAGCTTTAAAAACATGCAGGATCCTGAGCTGGTCCTAGAAGGCTCACAAGCAACGTATTTGTGACAGTCTAACAATCTTGATTTTTAAAACTGCACCAAACAAAGCTGAAGGGAAAAAAGCACTTCATTCACACTTCATTCTTTGGTAGAATATAGTCACTGCACCCTCTTGGGGAGTAATTTTGCAGCATTTAAAATGTACATTCCCTTTGACCTAAGAAAACCACTTGTAGGAATTCATCCTTACTTATGCTTGCTCATGAATTCAAAGAGATACACTTAATGACATTCATCACAATGTTGCTAATAACAACAAGGGATTACTGCATACATGCATATATAATAAATGATGCCATACAAATGGAATACCATGTAACTATTACAGTCAATGAAGTAGATCTATATGCACTAGTATTGCACAATCATTAAGATATATTGTAATGTGGGAAAAAATCAAGATGCTATATGGAGTTTATAGCATGTGACCCCTCGTTAAGAAAGGGTACGTATGGTGCATAGGCTTCCAAATACATTTGGAGAGGTTATGCCAGAAACTGGAAGAAGTGATTGGTCCTGAGAAGGTGCAATGGACTTGGGAAGGAGACAAACAATCTTCACTTTCCACATATTAATTTTTCATTAAAGCAAAAGTTAGTAAGGGGACAAAGCACCCAGATGATCATGAGACACAGTCACGTTTGGGAGCCATGGCACTACTTGCTCCAACTCCTACAATAAACTTAATGGGAAAGAACAATATTGCATTTAAAATATATCCCACATACAGTAACCTCATCCTCCATTGGCTGACTAAGCTTGGTCAAACGTTTAGGTGGAAAGCCTTTGGCTATGTCATTTCACTTGTGAATAATCACAACCCCACCATCCATTCATTCCCTCATTAGTTTATTCAGTCAGTCACAGACTCATTCAAACACTGAGCCTGGTACTAGGTACTGGTACGAGGTGATGTGAACACAGAGGGGAAAGACACAGTCTCTACCCTTCAGTGCAATTGAAGAAAAAAAGAAAGAACAGACAAGTATTAAACAACAGAGATCACAGTGGCAGGGATAGCACCGGTGCTGAGGGCCATTGTTTCCCTTCAAAGCCACCAAATAATTCACTCCACGACCACAGATGATGGCCGGTGCCTTTCGCCCTTTGTGCTACCTTCTGTTCTGAACCACTATCATTACCTTCTGCACAAATACCTCCCCCTAAACAAAAGTCCTGGGCAAGAGTTTGTCAAAAAGAGCTCAGACCACTCACATCAGAATAAAATAGGAAGTTATTATTAAATGCACAATTGCCTAAATTCCAACCTAGACCTCTTGAACCATAACCACAGTGGCAGAGACCAGATTATTATACTGACAAAAATTTGAGAATCACTGGTCTAGAAAACCAAATCATTTTGAAGAATTTTTCTCAGGGTCAAATATGCTCCAGACTTTTAAACAGGGGCCTTCAGAAGCTATCATTAAACTTTCTGGGTTTCCATAGAAATATAATTGGCAAGCTTTTTAGTTACAAGACGATGCCTCTGATTTTAAAATTTGTATGCTAGATGTGTTTACTCGAGAGAGCTATTCCTGGAGACAGTCTCTATTAATATACCCTTCTCTTTAATACAGTAATAGGCTGGTGATGTGGCCTTCAGTGATAGTTTAATATTCTTCCAAGGGTGGGTGAGAAAGCAGAGCCATAAATCATAGCTAGGTCTGACGCAGGCAGGCCTTAAAAATGTATCTCCAAGTGAGTTATAAAAAGCCAAAGTTATAAGAGAAGAGATGAAAGGAGACGGGGCCAATATGTATTTTAAGAGTCTTTATATAAATCATCTCCTCCAGTCTAACTTGTATACTGAAGCAGTCCACGATGCTTCATTCAAGATAGTTCAAAGGCTAAAGAAAAGGTAAGCGTGAGTATCTTAGGAAACTTCTGCTTTAGGGGAACAGAAGCCATCAGTCAGCCAGGGTCTGTGATGGAATTCGTATTACAAACACCTTACTTTCGTTACTCTCAGGCCAAATGCTTCATCCACTAAGTGATCTAAGCCATAACAAAGTCACATTAAACATGTTTTAGTTTTTACGGTGTCACCCGCAAGAAACTCAGTCTAATTAGAGAGATAGTTAGTGTGGTCATTATCATTATAGAGGCATGGCATAAAATTACTTCACAGGGGGCCCTTGTGTTCTGGCATAAGCCTAACACAGATCATATACTACTAATGGGAGTGTAAATTAGTGCAACCCCTTTGAAGAATAATGCTCACACCCTTCACACAGCAATCCCACTTCCAGGTATATAGGCTAGAAAAGGTCTTCCCTAAGGACACTTTGTGCAGCACTGATTTACAACAGCAAAAAAAAAAAAAGAAAAAAATTGCCAATTACTTACATGCTCATCAAGAAGAGAATAGATGAATATATTATGAAATGTGAATATAATAAAATTTAAATTACATGAAATTGAGTTATTTAGCTGTGAATTAACTTAAATGAAATTAAATTTAATACAATTTTTATATATGTATAACATATACATATTTTTTATATATATATTCTTTTTTTTTTTTTTTTTTTTTTTGCAGTTTTTGGCCAGGACCAGGTTTGAACTCACCACCTCCGGTATATGGGGCCAGCACCCTATTCCTTGAGCCACAGGTGCTGCCCTATATATATTATATTTATATATACATATATATTAAATTTTTTTATATGTAGCTGTGAATTCTAACAAAGAATTCTCCAAACACTAATTTTACACAAAAAACAAGGTCCATACAGTATAGTATAATAATTATATACTTGTATATATAATGTAGTATGTGTTTATTTAAAATTTAAAACAGGCTCTGTGCCCATAGCTCAGTGGTTAGGGCACCAGCCACATATACCAGAGCTGGCAAGTTCAAACGCACCCAGGGCCTACTAAACAACAATGACAACTACAACAACAAAAAAAATAGCCAGGCATTATGGTCGGTGCCTGTAGTCCCAGCTACTTGGGAGGCTGAGGCAAGAGAATCACTTAAGCTAGGCATCCTCAATCCTCATGTAGCCTGCAGGCCACATGCAGCCTAAGACATTTATCTGGCCTGCCGGGTGTTTTTGCCGCCACTGCCTACCCTGCTTAGCAGCCAACTCGTCCTGGGGCCCGCAGTCCGGCCCTCCAGCGGTCTGAAGGACAGTGAACTGGCCCCCTGTTTAAAAAGTTTGAGGACCCCTGAAGTCTTAAGTGCAAGAGTTTGAAGTTGCTGTGAGCTGTGACACCATGGCACTCTACCAAGGGCAACATAGTGACACTCTGTCTCAAAATAAAATAAAACAAAATTTAAAACAGGTAAAAGCATCTAAAAACAAGGTTCCTAGATACGTGACTATATGCAAAATGTATAAAAACATGCATGAACAGAAAGCTGCAAACTTATGACAACGGTGGTCACGTCCCCTGGGGAGGAAGAAGAATGAACAGTGTCAAGAATTGTAACAAACATGATGAATCATGCTTACTCTATTTTAAAACCTGAAGTAAACGGACCATAGTTTATAATGTTATAAAACCAGGTTCTCTAAGTAAGTTTGTTTGTATTTTTCTCTAATCTCAGCATATTTCAAATATTTCACAATGGGAAAAAAGAGACTAAAGGAGACAAAGAAATTGTGATTTGCAGAGGACAGGATTATATACCTATAACAAGGAAAATTGTTAGAACTGATCAAAGAGCTCAGCTGGATACAAAATAAACATCCCCAAATCAATAGGATTCCTGTTTATTGGCTATAACATGTGCAAATGTCTGACAAGAGAAAAGTGATCCCAATTAAAGTACAAAATATCCAGGCAGCTGCTCCACAGAGCTGTGCAGGACCTATATGGTGAGCTACAGTGTGTAACTGAGACATGCTGCTGCCTCTGAATGTGTAATGATATACATTATATGTCAATATTACAGCTTTCAGATGTGGAATCCCAGACTTAGGTCAGAGATTTGCCCAGGATGGTTGAGCTAGTTACCGACACAGTCAAGGCTGGAACCCAGACCTGGCAGATGGTTCAGTCACACTGCCCACCATAGGTGTCTTTGTTGTACTGAAACTTAGTCCCACCAGCAACGAAGAAAACTCTTACTTACGTCCCCACAGTGTGCTAAAACTGTGATGCGTGCAACTAAGCTTCTCTTTTTAGTTGTGGGGCTGCCAGTCTCTCTGCTGCCCCTGTCCCCTGCTACACTACCTACCTCATTTTAGAGCTAAATCCTGTGAACTTAATTCTCATTTGGAGCTATTCACTTCTGACCAATAATAAGAACTCAAGAGTTTCCTCCTATTCTTACTG
This sequence comes from Galagoides demidoff, assembly GCA_963574575.1. Taxonomy (NCBI): domain Eukaryota; kingdom Metazoa; phylum Chordata; class Mammalia; order Primates; family Galagidae; genus Galagoides; species Galagoides demidoff. The sequence continues at coordinate 6,079 of CAUYQV010165083.1, read as the reverse complement.
GCAAATCATCTGTGTGAATAGTTACTTGTTCCCATGGGAGTTTCCAACCCTGAGTAGATCCACAGCCAACTTCCTTTTCTACTGTGAGGAAACCCCAGGATGAGGACATGACTTCTGAGTCACGACCTATCAGAGACAAAAATCGGGTGCATTTCCCTGATGCATAAGAGATTTAAGTCAGATAATGCCCCTTCCCCATCCCACTTCTCACAGATGAAAGCCCTGCCAGGAAGAAATTTTTTCCCAGGAGAAGAGAGTACATTAACTAATTGGTTAATACGTAACTCTCAGATGAAATCCTATCGTGTTTTTAATTAGTAATATGGCCTGACATTTTGGTTCAGGGTTCAAAATATGAACTTACTGTTTGCCTTTCCTGTACTTTTCAAAAACTCAGAAGTTCTAAAACAAAAGCTGCATGAGTACTCGGAGCCCCCAGGCCCCATAAAATGCAGGAGAAGGCTACAGGCAGACGGGGCTCTGGGAGCCGGCAAAACTTGGCTGTGCACTTTGGTTGCTTCTTAGAGCCAAAGGGATCGGGATTTCTTTTACAGTAGGGTGAGGTTTAGGTTTAAGGTAAAGTCTGAAGCCCTGTGTACACGAAAGTTATTTTTCCCAAATTTGTGATTACCAATAAAATAATTCATGCCTATGTTCAGTGGTTAGGGCGCCAGCCACATGCATCGGGGCTGCTGGTTCGAACCCACCTCGGGCCTGCTAAACAAAAACAAAAGAAAATTCAATCTAAATTTTAAATCATCCAAGCATGGATAAAGTTAGAGGGGGGAGTACTGGTACAGATGAGAGAAATGGCCAGGGAAGCTAAAAATCCTGTTTATCGGTGGAGGCTTGCCAAAGAGGCTCCATCCAGGTTTTCAAAGGTAAGGTGCTTTATAGATCAAGACCAGCAGATGGCAGCATAACTCAAGAAAGGAAGCCAGGTTCAGTTTTTTCCTTAGATCGCTTTCAAAGGTTCTTTAAAACAGTCACATACCAAATGTGGGGGAGGATCAGGACATGTGAAAAAAATGTCTCTTCATTGGAGACTTTCCCCTGCACTGCTACGTGACTGTTTTAATCAGCCCAGGAGAATAGTAACTTTTTTGTTAAAACAAGTTGTGGGAGGAGGATGGAGGGGTGGAATAATGGACTTCAACTGATAGTGGTGGTCCTTTTAGTATCTGTTGGTTAACAATCATACACTATATGACAATAGTTACACTTAACTCATTATAACTTTTGAAGGAACTTCTATTTTAATACTCACACAAAACATCTACATACATTTTTTTTTTTTTTTTTTTTAGCCAGGCTGGGTTTGAACCTGCCACCTCCGGCATATGGGGCCGGCACCCTACTCCTTTGAGCCACAGGTGCCACCCAACATCTACGTACATTTAAAGCATAGAATCATGGTGGAACAACTATGTGAAGAATATCTGCATTGACTCCCAGACAGTCCTTGCCCCACCCCCAGGCATTCCCAGATCTTGGCACTGACTCTGTGGTCCCCAGGGGTGTGGGTCCACAAGATGAAACCAGCACTTTCATTAGGCCTTTGTCCTGCACTCTCCCACCCAGAAGTTCATGGAGGACTTGGAGAAGCTAAGAAAGTTAAAAGGACAGAGTAGACCAAACAAAGTCACCACTTTCTGCAGAGTGACGTCTTGGAAGTCTACAGTCAGCCTGTTAAAAATCACAAAGACTGTGCCACTGTCCTTAACTTTCTGATGCAGAAAAACTCCCATAAATGGGAATGAAAAGTTTCCAGATGAAACAACAGTTGTAGCTGCCAAGAGTACAGGATCTGGAGGCCGAATGCCTGGGCTGGAGGACAGACGTTTCTATTTCTATTAGCTGCATGTGATCAAATGCTCTAAGCTTGTTTCCACACCTGTAAAATAGAAAGTATCTGTCTCGTTTCCTGGAGTTTTTGTGAGGACTCAGTGAGATAATCTAAGGAATGCACTCACGCCGTCCCCCGGCCCCCAGCAGTGCTCAGTGAGCTGGCTGCCACAGTCACTATGACTGGTAACTTGTCACCATTGTCGTTACTATTGCTATTATTACCCATATGGCAATAGTGTAACATCGGACATTAGGAATTTCAGAAATGAGGTCTCCTTTAGGAAATTCATCTCTGCAGAGAATGGTGTCGTATCTTGGGAGACATCTAGTCATCCATAATGTCCCTTAGTTTTCATTCTTTCCAAAGTGTCCTAGGAAAGCAAGGGCCACGTTTCTCCCTTGGCGATGCCAACATAAGATCTCCTGACTGTAGAAAGAGCTCAGAGAGTGAGCTGTTTGGGGAGAATTGCCTTCCACCACCACCAGCACTGGAGCTGCCATCCCTGGAGTGGCCACTCTCAGTAGAAGACAATATTGCTAACGGGTCTGCACAGAGGATGTGTGGCTGCCTGGGCAGGTGCCTACATAGATGGCTGAGATGAGCTTCAGCCTAGTTAAAAACTATCGGAAAAGTTGAGCCCTATGCCCAGTGCTACTTAGTCCTAAACTTCCCTTTCCAAAGGTCTCCTATGTGTAGAAATCATATTTCCCTTCTTATCACATACTTTCTCACCCTAATTAACAGTGAACCTTTGCTAAAATCTGGCCTAAAAGAGCCATGTGGACAGCATGGAAGGAGGTCCCCTTCCTGGACTTCAGTAAGCCACACATTCCTTTCCCTAATAGTCACCACAGGGAGCGACTTTACTGAGACACCAGACACAGTGGTGGTGCAGATATGGGAGGCAGGGCAGTCACTGGAGGTAAGAATTCATGGTGTTGATTTCATACTGAGGTAGCAAACACAGGGCAGTGAATGTCACTGTCATTGAACCAACTGGGCCATGGTATTGGCTATGCCACCACATAGCCCAAGGTCACTTACTGTTCATTCACAACCCAATGATCTTTCCCTTGAAGAAGGGAAACAGCAGGGGAGAAAATGTTCAGCTTAGAGAACAATGTGGCCTGTGGCGATCTTGGCTAACGTCCCACCCTGACCCATTTAGAGGCTTTCAGAGGACAGCCTGCAAGACACTGTCTACCTCATTCATCTCAGGATGAGAAAGGAGTTGACGGCTTGAGGAAGCAGCCCCACAAATACACAAACAGGGCTTGGCTAATACTCCACTGATCTTTTTTCTCCAAAGAACAACCAGCCTCCTGGCTGACCATGGACCACGCTGTGCAACCTTCCAAAGTGAAATAATAACAAAAGGTAACACCATATAAGCCCTGGCCCAGAGAAGCTTCCAGAATTAAAGAAAAAACTCAACACGCAGGTCATGGATTGGTTCAGGGACCTTAGCAGAAGAGCTCTGGACCCTCCTCTAGCCAGGCACCATCAGGGGAACATAGCTATCTGCTAACATCCATTCAAGGTTCAAGTTCTTGGGAAAGATGACCAGATTAAGTGTCCTCAGTCAAATGTCTCCATCCTTGGGGGTTAGGTTGACAGAGAGTCAGCACAATACAGCTACACTGCCAGGGGAATTTTTGTGTCTCTGGCAGCCGCGATAAGTTGTGATGATGACGACAGCTTGGGAACACATTCCCTTGCTATTATTTAATTCTTCTTTTTCCAATGGCTCTCTCCCAAGAACAGTCCCCAGGACTGTCATCGTTTTCTGAGGAAAGCCCACAATCACTCACTTACTTATCATTCACAAGTTTCCCACGCTGGTGAATCTGGTTTTCCATGGTGAAGTTAATTGTGGCACCATACACATGCTCGTCAAAAAATACCTTCATCTTAGACTTGTATTCTTCATCTTGGAAATAGCGGATCATATCAGGGAACCAGACCGTCAGTCCATAGTAACTGTAATAGAGAAGACAGAATTCAGGAGCAATATCATGATTAATTCTTCCCTGATCAGAGTGTATGTTCCTGACTTCATGTAGACCAGACTCATTGTAAACATGTTAAACTTGGCTCATTATTAGAAAATTTAATAATATAACTCATCATATTAGTAAGTCCAAGGGAAAAAACCTTGACCCCTTCCACAGATGCTAAAAAGGGATTTGGTTATTCGGTTAAAAACAATTCTTAATAAAAATACCCATAGATTAGAGACTGATGGACACTTTCTTTTCTTTTCTTTTTTTTTTTTAAAGAGTCTCAAGCTGTCACCCTGGGTAGAGTGACTTGGTGTCACAGCTCACAGCAACCTCAAACTCTTGGGCATAAGCTATTCTCTTGCCTCAGCCTCCTAAGTAGGTGGGACTACAGGCGCCCAACATAATGCCTATTTTTTGGTTGTAGTTGTCATTGTTGCTTAGCAGGCCCAGGCCAAGTTCGACCCCACCACCCTAGGTGTATGTGGCTGGAGCTATAGGGGCCACCCGGACACTTTCTTAACATATAAAAAACATATTAATACATCAGCCCAGAATGTTAGTAAATAGGGAAATGCTAAAGACATTCCCACTAATGGCAGGAACAAGACAAGGCCGCCCTTATCACCACTACTACTTAACACTGTCTTGTAGGTCTGAGCCACTCAGACAAGAAGAATGCAGAAACGTAAAATGGCAAAGCAAGATGTAACACTCTCTCCATCTACAGATGAAATGATTTAATGCTAAAAAGAAACTCAAGATAAACCAAGTCCAAACAATGGACATTATCTATGTAAAAAGATGCTCAATCTTGCTTAGAAGAAACGTGAAAATTAAAACCCCACTGTCACCATTCCTCACCTACCAGATAATAAAACTCTCAAAGTTTGTTAAAGCGCTTTGTGGGTGAGATTGTAGGTAAACACATGCTCTCATACACCACTGGGGAAAAGGGAAAAATTGTACAATATCATATGGAGGAGAATTTGTCAGTGCCAAAAATATATTACTCCCTCTGATCCCTTAATTCCACATCTAGGAATCTATTACACTGATCAGCCAGCCCACATACAAAGTGCCTACAAACACGGTTACTTATTGCGGCATGGTTTCAGTAGCCAAAGTCTGGAAACTTCTCAAAAGTCTAGCAAAAGGCCCTGGTTGAATAAAGCCTGGTGCTGGCTGTGGGTGGGATACCATAGCTGTGCTGCTGTACAGAAGATGAGGACAAACTCGATTTACTAGCATGGAGAGAGCTTCAGAATGCAAAAGCAATGTGTTCCTTTGAATAAGAAAAGGAGAAGGAAGTACAGATATGTCCATAAGTATTTGCTAACATTTGCAAAAGAAAAAAAACCCCACTGGATGCTAAATAGGAAAATAAAAAAATGTTTCTGTATAGGAAGCAGAAGGGAACGGGTAGAGGGGGAAGGGTTTGATGCCAGATTTCTCTACTGCTTCAACATCTGAAATTCATTACCTAGTCCACATAATTAAATGAAACATAAATAAGTGTAAATAAAACACATTTTAAAAATATATCAATGAATTGAATTGTAGTGCCTGCCGTATTTGGCTTCTGAAATGTTCGTTCCTAGTTTGGATTGAATAGGTGGAGGGAGGGAGGTCAGGCTTCCTTCACACCTGCTTGGGTCTGGAAGGTCAGGTCTGCATGAATAGGTCCTGGAAAACATTCTGACTTCCCGTGTCTCCCCCATAATCAAAGAGGTCATTAGAGCCGATTTTACATCCTGGGGAGATGAGTTGTCTTTGGGCACCAGCGGTGGTGAACAAAGCCTTTTCACAGATGGAAGTTTCAAATCTTGCAAATAGCTCCCAACTGGTAATACCAATTTATTGAGCACTTATTATGTATCAGAAACCAGTGCACAAACTTTATAATTATGCAGCAAAACAGCCTGATAACACAGTAAGTGGGTCCCCAAACTCACATAAAAAGAAGAGTCATGTTATTTGGAGGTGAATGAAATGACTGGGGTAAGAGCTGCTGGCAAAAGAGGAGCCAGCTGGCTTGGCGCCTGTGGCTCAATCGACTAAGGCACCAGCCACGTACACCTAAGGTGGCGGGTTCGAATCCCCAGCCCGGGCCCGCCAAACAACAATGATGGCTGCAACCAAAAAACGGCCGGGCGTTGTGGCGGGCGCCTGTGGTCCCAGCTACTTGGGAGGCTGAGGCAGGAGACTCGCTTGAGCCCAGGAGTTGGAG
>CAUYQV010165082.1:0-13055 GCA_963574575.1 Galagoides demidoff | reverse complement strand
TTCTAGAAAAGTTACATGTGAACATAGAAAGACCCTTAGACACCCTCTGGTTTAACCCCTGAAGTATAACAGAACACACACACACAAAGATAGTGTATTTCATCCTTACAATTAGAAAAATTAAGCCTTTATTTTGTGCCCTTCCTTCAGCTTCTGAACACTATTTCTGATCTTGACCTAAACTAGAGCTACATTAAATATAATACCTTTTCTTCAAAAGAACATCTCGAAATATGTCAAGGCAGCACTCAGGCCTCCCTCTGTTTTCTGCTCATTATTTCTCCCATGATCCTTTCCTCCCCAACCCCTCCCTCCAGCCTCTGGAGGGCACCACTGCAGCTCTGCCTGACCGCAGGTCCCCCAGCATCACCTGACACAGGCCACACTTGCACAGGGCATCTCCAGCCCCAGCACTGAAAATAGACAGAAAAGCCCAGAAGAGCTGGTGCACCCTTAATATGAAGTCCATTCCAGCCATTAAACCTACACACAGCCATCTTATTGTCAAATACTCAAACTGTTAGGTTACAATTAACTAAAATCTTCTGTTTGTGTCATATACTCTGCTATTAGACTGTGTTTTCCTGGCCTTTTAGTTGTGTGGTTTGGTTTTGTTTTGTTTTGTCTTGACCTAAAAACAGGACTTCACATTTTCTTCCAGTGTTGCTCCCATTAAAAATTGTCAGTCTTTGAGCATTCTGATTTAATCATGAAAAATATTAGCTATCATCTATCACAGATATGTCCCGACTATTGGCAATTCTAGTGTGGCTGTTGATCATTCAGCATCAAAACAATCTTTTAAAAGAAAATGTATACAGTCCATTTTTAACAGTTTTCTTCAATAATCTGGATTTATAGTTCAAAATAGTTGGCCTTGGTTTTGATAGTCCATTAGAACAAATACCCTAACCTCATGGTATGAAACATAGGTCATTTTCAGTCAGAGATGTTACATTTCCATTATTATTTGTAGTTTGGGGCAATCCTCCTGGGGCTTATTATGTCATCTCTAGACTGTGTTCGTCCTCACACTCGCTGTCAGAAGTGTGAGCGGTGCTGCTGTTAAGCTGTCTCAGCCTAACAACATGGACTTGGGCCTTCATACTCACCACCAAGAAATCCCAGTGACGCTTGCAAAGAATAGGCATAAGATTTCAAATAACAAAAATGTAAAACCATTTATTTTTATTAGGTTTTATAAACTAAAGCACCGTCCAAAGTTAGAAAAAAATAGAACTTTAGAAAAAGCACCTATTTTAATACAACATTTTAACAAATTTATTTTAGCTCCTTTTTTATATACACAGGTTGTGAGGTTTTAGAAGCCACTTCATCTTTTGAGGTGGTCCAATTCCTCTTTCACGAGAGTCTGTCTCCTGAATTGCTCTTCACATCTCTTGTCCCCAGGGCCTTCCATCGCCACCCATCCCTTTTCAGAATCCAAATCTCACTGCCAGGATCCTTGATACTGTGATCCACCTCTCCCTTTCTGCCTTCACCTTGAGATGCACCCTGGGGGAAGGCTAAAAGCTTCAGGTTGCTTGGGCAAGTGTCCCCACCAAGCCACCCCCCACATAGAATTTGTCCTCTGGGCTTTTTGTTCTTGCAGTCCAGATTCTTAACACGGCTGTGCTGTACTCCTTTCAATCAAGCCCTTCAAGTTGAATCTGGTGAACAGCTATGCAAGTGACATTTTCCAAGGACTGAAAATATTGTGCTATAAAATCAATAGATGCTATATTCAAATTTAATTATCATTTCTGGGTAAATTGAAAGCATAGCATTTCACTGAAGGTTTTGTTTGTTGTCATCATTATTTTTTCCTCCTTAAGGAGAGTGCTGATCTTATTGATTCAGCTATACTCTCTCTTTACAACCTCCTGCAATACTCCTCAGGATGCTCTGTGGTGACTGTAGGCCTGTGATTGTGAAACAGAAATAAAGCAAAACACAGTGCTTCGTGTAGGATTTCATTCACACTATACAGTTGCCACCCAATAGGAATGAAATGGGATAATGAAAATTACTTGCAGAGAAGACTGGACAATTAGTTCAAAGCATGCCATTGCTATAAAGAAAATTCTAATCTACATTTATCAATCCACTTTGATCCAAGTCTCTGTACTAATAATATTTAGAAGACAGGGAAGAAAACAGCATAGGGTTACAAAATAAGTAACTGGCCATCGTTGCTTAAGGTGTAAACTTTGAGCTCTTATCTAGTTTTGGACACAAATTTGTGTTGCTTCAACTACCTCTCTTAGCTGATAACTTACAGCATTTGGCAGATATGTGCTTAGAAATACACAAATTAATTCCCATCTAACTAATCATCACCCTCTTCCACTTTAGAATAATTAAACATGAGATAAGTCTTTTGGAGGTGAAATTGTTTGATAGTTTTAACCTCCATTTGACCTACTGTGGACGGTGTGGTTGACGCCCAGCGCTATCAATGCATTATTTTAGATTTTGCATTATGTTGTTGTGACCTGTTGTAATTATAAGTGGACATTTTTTTCTTTATTTATGACACTCAATTTTAAGGTGGCTTCCAGATATTACATCTCATTTTGTTTTCCTCTTTATGAGATGCAAAGATACTGCCACCATCCAATTACATCGAATCACAAGCTTTATACCTGCTATGATTTAATTACATTTTTGTTCATTCAAACGTTTATACCTTGTATGTGTTTTCAAATCATTCTCGCTCTGGTGGCAATCTCCCAATGTGGCTGTGGGGGAAAATGGCCTTTGAAATGGAGCTTTCTCTATAGTGTTTTAGAAAGGAAGGCAGCGTATGAAGGAGAACCTCAGAAGATGAGGGCCAGGCTTGAAGCACGGTTTCATTAATACTGGATGGCAGAAAAGGAGCCAAGTCCCAGATAATGAGGAAGGAGTTGCAATTTTTTTTAAAGCTATCTGGTGACAGGGAAAACAAAAATGACATTCAGCTGAGGAATGAGCGGAGTTTGACCTAGCCTTTTGACCCTTGACAATCAATCTTACCTGCTACTTCATAAAGAATTATAGCTCTGCCACTCACATTTGACTCTGTATTTTTACTATTCCCTTTACCTTTTTTTTTTTTTTGAATACATGGTCCAAGAAGATAAATGTTTATGTTGGATCTAGCAGAGAGGAGGAAATATGGGATAGTCAGAAGGGGAAAAAAACCGAGAAAGAGAGGCGAGAGCAACAACAAGACCCACAGCCATAAAATGGTTTATACATGCAATTCAGAATTGTCAGGGATATTTTTTATGTGGCTGACCAAAATAGCAACTGGAAATAACTGATGACCCTACACACCTTCCACCCCGTGCCGGGCTAGATGTGAAACCTGGAAGAGCGGGGGTGGGTTCTGAGCCCACCTTCCCGCCTTGCCTCTCCGCTCCCCACCTCTGCCTGCCCAAAAATGCATCCAATGAATTTTGATGAATCCATTCCCTGTCCACGGGCTCTGATTATGGCGAGCATTGTGAAGGGTTTCGGTGCCATCATTACAGGAAAGAAAGGGTAGGGGGTCCAGGCCACCGAACTGTTTTCATTATCTGTTCAAGGCATCAACGCAAGCACGAAACAGTTTGTGTTCGGTCCACCTTTGTGTCCGCGGAGAGAGTGTAAATCAATGGGGGTGAAAAGTGGCTCATTGGGGAGAGAGAGGAAACACCTTAGGAATAAGAGATAAGGTCCTCCCTGGCATTGGAGACGCTTTGTTTTTATATATAATTTGACGCAGTTTGTCTCAAGACACTAAAACCGAGGCTAGTCAGCAAGAGCAACTTTATGGAGCTCGCCCAGTGCATAAGCTGACCGTGGGGAGTTTTTCTAGCCTTTATAGAGTCAAGATTCTTTTTCATGACTGTGCTGGAGACTTCAGCAAAAACTCAGTCTCATAGAAGTAGAATGCAATTTTTGACCATTTAATCCATCCTGGATCACTGGGAATGTAAAGCTGTTATCCTCATCTAGCTCAAAATAAGAGAATCAAGTCAGTGGGGGGCGAGGGAGGGGCTGGAGGGCTGGCTGGAGCCTTGAAGTGGCTGTTGATAACATAAACAAAACATTGGTGCAGGCTGTACACAAATGCAAGCTTCTGGAATCCGTTTCCACACCCTGTCTATGTGCTCTGGCTGCCTCTGTCTTCCCCAAGAGAGAACACATTCAGGCAAGTAAGAAGAACCTGGTTATTGTGTGAAAAGGCGCCAATCTGCCTCTGACACCTTTCTGGGTAAGCAGAGATTAAACTTTGCTGTTAGCCGTTCACCAACTGGACAGCGCTGGAGGCCTCTGCCCAGCCATCACTGGGCCGGGGGCGTCTACTGCGGCCGGTCTGCTGGTTCCCAGGGTGCCACCCTCCTGCTCCTTGGCGTGCAATTCATGACTTCCAGGATTACAAGGCTGACAAGCTGTTTATGAGGTGTTCCTGGGCTGTGCGTTCGTAAAGAATCTCCCCTCAAAATAGGGCGAGCTCGTTAATGGAGGAAGTGAGGTCAGTGTGCTTCTGACAGTCCTAACAAGATGACAGAATTTATGAAGTGCCGTGGTGGGAAGACGTAGTTATCTGCAGTCTATTCATATAATAAGGCCACTTGGGGCCCGTCGGTCCTCCCCTTGAATTTGTTTTCCTTTCTTCATTCCTTTTTGTTGTCTGGCTATTCCTTTGGCTTCTCATTCAGATCCATACAGAACCACCATCATAGCTGAGGCAAATGGGCCCACTTCCTGCCCTGGTGCCGTGTGACAAGGGGGAGCTGTGCGGCTGGGTCCTCGGGTAAAACTTAAATGTGGTATCAGATCAGTAGTATCAAACCTTAACACCAATTTAGAATTTTCAGCTCAATGAAAGAAACTTGTGATGGTTTCTTTTTAAAGTCCAATGTCCTTTATATTCCAATGAATGGTAACATCTCTTTTGCCACAACTCTGTGAGATGGGGTGAATTGTATTGTCCCTGGGGAAACTGATCACAGTTCCCTGAGTGATCAGGAAATCCCCAATGGAGCTGTATAGCTTGATCTGTGCAAGAATAGAACAAAGGATTGTGAAAGGGAGGAAGGGAAGAAAGGGAAGTTATACCATTTTTTGGCATTAAAATTAAAGAGACAGTTTACTAGTACTACTTATTAATTGTAACAAGTGGTAACAGATGAAGTTGATGCATAAAACACCGCCTGTATTTAGACTATGGGAATCACTGTGGGAGAAACATCCCTTCAGAAACTCACAACCACAATGACAGCAGCTGCCCCAGGTTTTACTCTGACTCATGTCTCCTGGACATATTAAAACTAGGTTTTCCCAGATACACTGTTAATAAGATGCATTCATTTTATGTAATTTTTCCGAGTCATAGTACTTCACAATTCATTGGAGAGAAAAGGGAAAATAAAGAGACTTACTTCAGATAAGCAGAAAAAGAACAAAAACACACTCTTATTTCCTCGGCCTATCTAGACCCGAAAAGCTATGAAGTAGCAAGTGGTCCACACTGTGTCTGAGTACAGAACAAAATTTATCTACATCTGATTTTAAAAAGAAAGACATTGTGCCTTTGAGTCTAATGGGCTGAAAATGTTGTTCAGCTAGTTGTTGTGCCATTGGGGTCCACTAAATGCCCCTGATTCATTGCAGAGCTCTAGAAAGGGACATTGTGGTCTTGATTAAGCCCGATCACTGAGCCTGATCACTCCCAACATCCACAGGTGACATTTATCCAACCTGACGCACTCGTGGTGGCTGAGCCATTTGACCTCCTCCTGTGAGGCTGACTTGCATTTGACCCCAGGAAAGGTCCCTTCTAGGACGTTTGCTGGACGGAGCCCATGGCAGGAGAACATTTCAGCATCAGGCCCGTGGCGCTTCGCACTGAGATCAGGGATGGGCCCTTTAATCTGGCAGGTAAAACAGGATATTCCACAATCCCTCATGTGTTCTGAGAAACCAATTATGAAAAGATTCTCATCTGTGGGTCATGCTGTGAACTACTCTAGGGTCAAAAGATTATAAGTTTGCATTCTGGTAATTCTAAGCAAGATTGTTTTAAATGCTTTCTTTTTTCAAAATACAGTAGAACTTCCATAGTTGACCACCTCCCTACACTGACCACCTCCTTAAGTTGACCTAATTTTCATAGACCAGATATACATCGCATGTATTTATCAGTATAGTAGCCCTGGTTTCTTATGTTGACCACCTCCCTACACTGACCACCTCCTTATGTTGACCTAATTTTTGTAGACTGGACATGCACCACATGTACATATCAGTATAGTAGCCCTGGTTTCTTATGTTGACCACCTCCTGTGTTGACCAGTTTGTCACAGTGCCTTGGGTGATCAGCTTACAGAGGTTCTACTGTATTTACTCCAAATTATCTTTTGCACATTCCTATACAATGTACAGTTTTAGGTTTCTGAACTGGAAACTTAAATGCATGCATGTGTGTTTCTCTGTAAGCAACAGAAAAATAGCCTTACTACTTTCTTGTAATCATGGGAGAATCATGAGATGACAATAAGAAGTTGGATATGGGGAAGAAAAGTGCCAGCCCAAGCTAAATACTTAAAGTAGTGTTGTATGTTTTTATGTCTCAATAAGTATCAGGAAGGCCACACTACTCAAAATGACTACAACTTTTATTCCAAGTTGTCTAAAATTCATCCACTAGAAATTTTTTTTCCTATATGTTAGTAAAAATATTCTTTTGAGAGAATTGGCACAGTTTTCTTCCAGATCAACAGTATGCAGCAAACACTAGCTAGACCTGAGGAGGTAGAGGGAGATTCTGGCCCCTGCCTCCATAGGCTTGTTTCACTGTTAGCAGCCTTTCACACTTTAGTGGAAATTAGTTTGGAGCCAGTGTTGCTGCTATCAGCCCTTCACATCCTAATGAGAGTTTATTTATCATATAAATGTCTTCTATAATAGCTTAATGAGAATAAAGTAACACCATATATTAAAGGGAATAGAAAACTAGGGATAGTAAGCATATGATGTTCAGTTTGTAATTTCAGAGTAGATACTAGTTTTATCACATAAATTCCTGCTGTGCATTCTCTGAATTTCTATCTTTTGTAGAAACATAGGAAAAGATTATAAAAGAGTTATTTGATGTTCATTAATTATTAAACTAATTAATCAGTTTTCCTCCTATTTTTCCTATCAAACAAATTTTAAATCTTAATTTTTGCCTCCCCTAAGTGCCCTTAAAAGTAAAATACCATGTCTTAGTCATAAGTGCCTCCCTAATATACATGCTTTCCATGGTAATCTTTAAATAAGCTACTATCCTCTCTCCTCTTCTCCTCCCCAAATTCAATCTGTCCTCCACATTGCAACCAGAATGATTCTTTCTAAATGCAAACTTTAGCATGTTACATCCTTCTAACTCCACAGACACAGCCTCAAGGCCTCCTTCTCCCGACTCCCTCCTGTTCTCATCTTTAAGTGTATTGTTTCCTCTGCCTGGAACCTCCTTCCTCCCCACCTCATTGCAGAGACTCAACCTTAGGGAGACTCACCCTCCTACCTGAGAGGGGGACAAGGTATAATTTTGTGTTCGTAAGTGTGATTCTTAGGCTAATATGTTTTTCCCTCTTGACCCTTGGCTCTGTGATAAAGGATTCTATGCCTGGTCTTGCTTACCACTGTTTCCCCGGTGCCTGGCCCATATCTGGCAATGAAGGCATGAATGAACAAGTGAGTCAATGAGTGAATAAATGATTAGATGAGTTTAACCACTTAATAAAATCTCCATGCATTTATTTATTCAAGGGAACAGGGTGTTTAATACAAAAATGTTTTGAACCCCTACAGTATCAGAAGTATGTGTACAGCTTTTTGATTCTAAAATAACTTTGGAAACCTAAGTCTGTTTATGCCTGGGAGAGAAAAGAGTTAACTTCAGCAGTAATTAAGAAGAGTTCATGATTGGAATAAAATCTCTAATGAAAAAGCCTATTTAAATTATATTCTTTAGTGTTTGTGCTTAATTGTTTTAATAGGGATTTTTACAAACACACGCACACATGAACTCACATATACACATGCACGTTCTTTTCTAGACTGGATTCAGCATGCCTGTAGGAAGGTTGGGACTTTGCATCATGATACCATCACTATCACTAGTTTCATGTTGGAATTTGCTGTCACTATGAGACAAAAATCACTTGAAACTCACATTTAACAAGGGATAACATAGGCCATATTATTATATTAAAATTAAATTTGGTAAAGTGTATAGTGTTACGCTTGACCATTGCTAGACGCAGAAAAGGACCAAAGATCTGTTGCTTTAACTTGGATAATGAAGGCCCGAATTAGTTTGCAATCCACTGTGACAAACGTTTCTCCCCTCGTCAGTCCAGTCTTGAATAAAAGTCTGTGTTCTGGCATAAATTGCAGCTACTCTTGTGCTACAGCTGGAAGGTGGCCATCTGTGAAACGTCTCTGGCGGTATAGAGAGGGATTCAGTGTACTCAGACTAAACCGCCCTCACCTGCTTTCCAAGTCTGGCCTGGCAGACGCTTGCAGTTTTATTTTCATCATTTACTTCACATACTTTTTTTCATCTTTTTGAATAAGCAGACAATCTTACCCGTTGACCCTTTTGGCTACTGCTGTGTATTTCATCTATCTTGTAAAGATCTGTTTGGGCCCACTTAGAGAGGGAGCCCAAATAATTAATAAACCCTATTCCCTGAATTGTGCCGATAGCATTTGATACTTCTGAAAGACGCTGAAATAAACAAAACAGAAACAGCTCGAAGTGTGTCAATTTCACAGCGGGCCATGAGAACAACCCTCCCTGCCCAGCGGAAAGCTAGTACTGAATCAGTAATGAGCAGCTTGAGTTGTTTAAAGTTCGGTATATGCTTCATTCATAATTGAATGTTGAAATCTAAATATTGTGAGAATTAAATACACTGGATTTAAGAAGCATTTGCTTAAACAACGCTCAGAGGGTCCCCATCTGCCCTGCATTTGTGCTGTTTCTGCCCGTAGGTCTCCAACTCCAAAGGAGCCTTTGCTGATGTCAAGGTCCCTCAGGCAGGAAAGACTCTGGAGAATTCTCAGCCAGGAGAAAAGTGAAGAGGCACAACTTGATTAACTTAGCACGGGAGTATTTGCCTCTAGGCAGCTTCCTGTAGGCCATGCTTTTTGCCACAGATAGCCGCTGTTGTTTCGTGCCCCCAGCCAGGAGGAGGCAGACAGTCTTTGCACCCTGCCTGCCAGTTCCTACCACCAGGGAAGGCCACCCTGACTTCTGCCCCGGAGGCTCAGACCCTCTCTCCCTCCCAAGGCAAACCCAGCCTCAGGGGGATCTGCAGCCTGTTGTATTTCCCAATATTGATCCCCCAGGGTCACTAATGACATCCTGAAACCCCAGTGGAGAAAACTGTGTCCCTTGTGAAAATGTTACAAGAAAAAAAGATGAATAATTATGACTTTATAAAAGCTTAAAACATCTGTGTGGGTGAACTAAACATTATAATAAAGTACCAGAAATAAAACGGAGGCTAGAATCCAGTTACGTGTACCACGGAGACATACCAACTAGCAGGGACATACTAAGATCTCTGAAGACCAGGAAGGGACTGCAAGGCTGGCAAAGCTGGCAGAGGAGTGACAGGGCTCTCAGGAAGGGGCTTCACCGCACTGGGAGGGGCTCATGACTCTTAGGCTGGTCCCCAAAGCAGGTGATAGATTCTGCAGTTGGCAGGTGGCCACCTCCTTCAGCTTTCACTTAACCGTGGTGTTCATCAGCTTGGGCACGCTAACCGACTGCCACAGATAGGGAGACTAAAACAACAGAAATTTACTTTCTCATGGTTCTGGAGGCTGGAAGTCCAAGATCACGGTATCAGCAGAAGTGGTTCCTTCTGACGGCCACAGGTCACCTACTTGAAATGTAATTTTGATTTTTATTCATTTAAGCCTTCTTTCAAGTAAAGACAACTGGTGCTTCTTGAAATTTTGTATGTCTTGTGCTGTGCTTATCACTGCAGGTGAGGAACAATATGCCAGGCTCTGTCCTCAAGGACCTCACAGTGCCCCTGAGACCAATCAAACACGCAGGGAATAAGCAGTGCCAAGTTAGGATAAGGATTCAGCTACTAAATTTGGCACAAACATATGGAGAGATTCTCCCTTTCCACTCTGTTCATCTTCAAATGACTGTTTTGCCCAAACATTTTGGTATTGGAACAAAAGTCAGAAGAGCGTGGAGTGTGAGATAAATGTATGTCACTTCCAAAGCCTGCATTTTTGGTGTGGCATCCCTCTGTTGTGATCTTTATTTGTGAGATGAGGCAGATCTCACCTGTTGTTTTTACCCTCTGTTTTGAGAGTCCTCAGGTTACTCTATTTCAAAGCTTACTTGAACAAAACTTGCCTCATCTCTTTTAAGGAAAATCAAGTATGAAGTGGAGAAAATGTGAAAATTTTCCAAAGAGGTAAAAAGCTGGTTTCTGAAAACTATGGACTATAGAGATTGACTTCATTCTCATGCAACGCTCACAGCTACGTATTACATACATGGTTTGTGACTAATTAAAAGGTGCCATGTTTATAACAGAGCTGCCACATGTTACCTGAGAATGAATTGAGGAAGAATTCTTTACCTTTTTTCCCCAAAAACTTACTAGCTTTGCAGACTTGGTGGAAGCTGTATGCATGAACAAATTGCTATCATTCTATAGATTTAGGCAGAACAGTCACCAGAGTCTCTCAAGTCCATGAATAGGTTGGAAAAATGCAGGCTGCTGGTGGTGCCATGAAGTTCACAAATCCCTGAGCATGCAAATCCAGAGGACTTTTCAGAGGGGTACTATCAACCCACACAGAGTTCTCTGGTGTGCTGCTCAAAGATCTGTCCTTGGCCTTTTCCTAGTTAACATTTTCATTAGAGACTAGAATAAGGGCAGAGAAGGGAGGACTGAGAGAGACGAGAAGGGGCCCAGAAAGTTCATGACAGGCAAGCGTGAAGAAACAAACTTGCTTGAGCAAATAAAAGATAATGAAGAGAAAGTTAGCCATTTATGTGGTGATTTACACACACGCATGTGCACACAGGTACCCATGCCTCTATAGGATTGCTAGAGTGGCACCCCTGGGGAGCAGCAGCACACATTAAAAAGCCTTACAGGTCCTGGCTTGGTGCCCATAGTATAGTGGTAATGGCACCAGCCACATGCACCAAGGGTGGAGGGTTCAAACCTGGCTCAGGCCACTAACCAACAATGACAATTGCAACCAAAAAATAGCCAGGCATTTGTGGTGGGCACCTGTAGTCCCAGCTACTTGGGAGGCTGAGGCAAGAGAATCACTTAATCCCAGGAGTTGGAGATTGCTGTGAGCTGTGATGCTACAGCACTCCTACCCAGGGTGACAGTTTGAGGCTCCTGATGACAAGGAGCACCAAAATGATGTGGCTGGTCAAAGCTGATGTGACAGAGCCCACAAGGAAGGCTGTAAAATCCTTCTGAACACAGGACTGGTGGATCCTGCCAAGGAATAATAATGTGGTCAGTTCTGGACGCCGTGACCTACCACAGTGAGGATAATTCCAACATTGCTGAGAGACTCTGAGATAAAGCCCAAACTTCTAGAAAGGAGTCAATCCTAATTTCACAAGATGTCCAGGAAAAGAAGTCAAAAGACTATTAAAAAGATATCGGAAAACACTTCTGAATGTCTGGATAAACATCACAGAAGACTGAAATGTAAAAATCTTGAGAATAAGAAAGGTAACATGAGTCTAGAGCATTTTGCCAAGATAATCCCCTATAAAATTAAAGACAGTATTCTAAGGAAAATGACTTTCAACCACCCTCCCATCAAATTTCTATGTTGAAGTCCCAACCCTCATACTTCAGAATGTCACTGTATTTGGAGATGGGATCTTCAAAGAGGACGTTAAGTTACAATGAGGTCATTAGGGTGGGCCCTAATCCAATATGACCAGTGTCCTGACAAGAAGAGGAATTTGGACACAGCCTGAGAGAAGCTGGTGTGACCACAGGGAGGAGACAGCCGTCCCATCTATAAACTGGGAGAGAGGCCTGGAGCAGACCCTTCCTGCACGCCTGCATCCTTCCTTAGTAGCTGTGCATGTACCGCAGAGCCAGTTACTGTCAGTAATGCACAAACATTACTATGCCATAATGGCTGAGTGATGAACACTGGAAATCTAAATGTGAGGTCTAATCTAATCCAGTGGTTCTCAAACTTGAACGTGCATCATAAACCAATGTGGTGGACTTTTTAAAACACAGATTGGTGGGCTCTACTCAAAGTTTTCTATTTGTTGGTTCAGAGTAGAGTGTGAAAATTTGCATTTCCCATAAGTTCCTGGGTGACACTGATAGTGCTAGATGGGGGGGCCACACTTGAAGAACCACTTGTCTAGCACACGTGCATGAAAAGGCAACAGCTGTCAGAGCACAGACACCACTTGCTTGAGTTCCTCTACCTGGCTGTTTTGTATGAACGTGTTGAAACTCTAACATTCTCAGACTGTAATTGTTATCATCCTGTACTGTTTATAACGTTCTCATTCCTGTAACTTTTGGAAGGTAAAAAGGAGTTGATGTTGTGGGTTGGATTGGGTGGAAGGATGCTGTGGGGGTTACGCTGACTTCCCTTCCTTGGTACCAACTGTGGCCTATGTGATGGTGTACACAGCACACCTGCCGCAGCCTGGTCCCAACAAGCTGCAGACTGGGGAATGAACATCGATCTATATATTTATAGGAAAAGAAAGGAGAGAAGGAGGGACTTTAAACAAATTCTAACAGACCATCTCATAAGCAAACTTATTTTCCCATTCAATTAATTCTCAGAGGAAAAAAAAAAAGAGGTTAAGAAATATAATTCATGAAACACCATGTAGTTCAGATTTCTTTTTTTTTTTTTTTGAGACGGAGCCTCAAGCTGTCCCCCTGGGTAGAGTGCCATGGCATCACAGCTCATAGCAACCTCCAACTCCTGGGCTCAAGTGAGTCTCCTGCCTCAGCCTCCCAAGTAGCTGGGACCACAGGCGC
>CAUYQV010165080.1:0-17123 GCA_963574575.1 Galagoides demidoff | reverse complement strand
GCTATGTCACCCTTGGTAGAGTGCTGCGGCATCACAGCCCACAGCAACCTCCAGCTCTTGGGCTTAGGTGATTCTCTTGCCTCAGCCTCACGAGTATCTGGGACTACAGGTGCCCAGCACAACACCTGGCTGTTTTGTTGTTGTCTTAGCTGGCCCAAGCCAGGTTCGAACCCACCAGCCTTGGTGTATGTGGCTGGCGCCCTACCCACTGAGCTATGGGCACCACCCAGACCTTTGCATTTTTAAACAAATTTTGAAAACAAATTATCAATTTTTGCAACACCTACTGAGATTTTGACTGAGGTTTGTCTTGACATCTTTACCGTACAGAACCTTCCAATCAATGAATGTGGTACCATCTCCATGAAGTGAGTGAGATGGTCTCTCCTCTATCAAAGTGATGGTGTTGGTTTTTGACCTCTGTAGAAATCCTGCATATCTTTGGTTAGAGTTATTACTAGATGCTTGATGTTTATAATCCTGTGTCAAATAGTAACATTTAAACTCTTTATTCTGACAGCATTTTTGATAGATGGGGTTATAGTGGATTGTTTTATATCGACTTTGAGTTTAGCAGCCTTGTTAAAACCTCATTAAATCTAATTTCTTGTCAGGAGATCTTAGCTCTTCCCACACCGTGTGTTATTTGGTATGGCTTGTGACCAGACACTGGGAAAAGACATTTCCAAAGCTTCCCATCCAAGTGCGGGGCCCCCAGGGAGAGAGCCAGGCATCCACCTGTTGCGTCGTTCATTACCTTTATCAGGTCTTGCTGGTGACCCTGGGCCGGGCACCTCTTAAAAGTAGCCCATTGTCAGTGGAGGAAGGGAGCAGGACAGAAGGCAAGGAGGAGATTCACGAGATTTTACGAAACCTGGCAGAGAAAAGGGCTTTGCAATATGTTTAAATTTCTAGATACTTCATGCCCTTTTAGAACCACAACCTTCCTACTCTCTGAAAGATTCTTCCCGCTGTCCTCTTTTTTTTTTTTTTTAACAAAGCTAACTTAAATATCTCTCCCATGGTGAAAATACCTCTACAGAGCAAGTTGCTCTGGCCTCCAAGCACGCTCATTAACTTCATTTTTATCCCTGAGTTGCATAACCAGAAGGTGTCAGGGTGTATTTGTCAATGACTCTGTCAACCTTCAGGTCACACCTGTCATCCCAGATTGCCTCTGTGCTAAAAACAAAATGTGTGCACATATATCTGAATATGCCAAATATTAGACTACGTGCATCGGTCTCATTTTGGCTGAATCTCACCTGTGGCTGTATCTCATTGACTTAAATCTTGAAGGAGGGGTTTGGTGGGAGATGAAGGCTTAGAACTCTTTATTTTCATTTAGTTTATATGAGTTTCATGACTATTAAAGACTTACAGGTAGATGGGTATCTTTATCTTTCTCTCTTTGTCTCTCTCCCCCCACCTCTCTTTCTCTCTCAGAAATATTTTTCTAAAATGTAATTTGAGGATGGCGCCTGTGGCTCAAGGAGTAGGGCGCTGGCCCCATAAACCGGAGGTGGCGGGTTCAAACCTGGCCCCAGCCCAAAACTGCAAATAAATAAATAAATAATAAAATAAAATGTAATTTGAGGCAGAGAATGCACTAGATATGTACTAATTGAAGAAAGAGACATAGATATTTTATGATGACCCCCAGGAAAAGTTTACATAGGAAAACAAAATAGCCATTGAACACCAAAACTACTAGAACTTCACACTTGGAGCAAAGGAAACACTATATTCTTGGTAAAGGCTCTGGAGATCCTTTTAAACCACCAAGTCACATTTTTCAGCCTTGTTTTCAGTAGGAGAAGACCTAGGTTATAGGAAAGTATAAAAGACAAAAGAACAAGGCGATTGCACAACCTAATCTTGGGGAAATATCTTGATTCTCTGAAAGAATTTCCTTTTCTGTGAAATGAGGGGGTGGGGTTATGATCCTAAAACCTCTCTAGTGCTCTAGTGTTCTAGAAATCTAGGAGGCGACCACATAAATACCTGAGTGAAGTCAAGAAAGGAAGGAAGGGAGGGAGAGGGAGGAGGGAGGAACGAAAATACTCAAGGTGACGTTTCCTAAGTGACATTAAAGCTAAAGTCAGGACAATCCCCAATCACCTTACTGGAAGGCACAGCATCTTACTTTGCACTGAGCACCAAGGGTAGAGAATTGCCAGGCAAAATCTCCTCCACCACAAGACAACCTGAAACAATGATTCGGAGACTTTGGATTTGGCTGAAAAGCCATAAGTCTCACAATTACATTTGCTTGGGCAGTGTGAACTAAACGATGCTTCAAGGCAATTAAAAATAGCACCAAGTTCACTCTCCCTGGAACGACTCCAGGATAAAAAGTCCCCTCAACATTTGTTGGGTTTCATGGTTTGCAAAAAGGTCGAGTTCTAATTTTTAGAGCCATGTAAAGAACTTTCTATCTGGAATTCATAAAGAACATGATCTTGATCTTAGAGGCAACATTTTCTATAATCATCTCCCAAAGGGATTAATAAAACCGTTTCGCTGAATTGACTATTCAATGAAAACAATTAATTCAGTTACTTCAAAAACTTGTTTTTATATGTGTCAAACCAAATAACTATTTGGTTTGGAATATGATTGAAATTCTTTTGTCCAACAAAGCAAGTATCCACTCTACTCAATACTAATATGAAGCAGTAGGCAAAATAATACATGCCTGCATAGAAGAAAAACTTAATTTAATTCAAGTTGGGGGAAGGGGGCAGAGGGAAGAGGTGGGGGGATGGGGGCATTGGTGTGCTCCCACTTAATGGGCACGATGTAAGGGGGGACAGCACACCTCCTGGGTAAGGGGCACAACTACAGCACCACTTATCCTAACACCAACATTGCAACTTAATGGTTTGTACCCTCGTGTTAATCTGAAATACAAATAAATAAGTAGGTGCCTTTGTCTGACTTCTGCTCGTATTGAAGGTCAGTGGACTGGGTTTCAGAAGACCTTGGTGACTTGCAGGCAAGAGACGGTGCCTAGGTTTCTGACATGCTGATGGACGTGGTCTCCGTGCAATCGGGAAATGCCACATGAGGTAGTCCACATTCCTCTCTGGACATCCCCCTCTGGAAAGTGGTGTGCATTGTTTCCCAAAACTTCTACATAACATTAGTTTTTTGTTTTTATTTTTAATTTCCTGTCACCTGTTTTATTACAGGAACATTCACATTTCTATATCTGCAAAAATAGTTACAAAAATATAAAACTGCTAATAAACAGCAATATTTCAAGTCACTTCAATCACTGTATATTATAAGTCCCTCATAAAAGCCACCAAGACCAAATAAGATTGGGTGTGTTTAATACATGTTTATTGACTCACTAACTGAATTGATTGTAATGATGTAATTTGGCATGACTTCTATTACATTTTGTTTCATATTATTGTTCTCCTTCCTATATCTTCAGGTTACTTAATTAGAGACACACATAAATAGAAATTTCATACATTACTGTTTTTGATTTCTTTGATTTTTTTGTTTCTATGAAATCATAACTGTGTACATCGATGCATTTGGGGAGTTCAGTGTACTGATTTGATATACAATGTGAAATGCTTACATTGAACTGATTAACACATCCATCACAATTATATCCTTTTCTTAATAGTTTTGAAATGTACCATTGCATCATGCACATTAGATGAGGTGTCCCCAAATACCCTCCCTCCTCCCATCCTCCTCCCCTCCCATCTCTCTTCTCTTCCCTTCTACTTTCTGGACTATAGTTATGCTTTATCATTCGTATGAGTGTGTAGGTGATTATATATTGATTTCATAGTAGTATTGAGTACATTGGATACTTTGTTATCCATTCTTGAGATACTTTACTAAGAAGAATATGTTCCAGTTCCATCCAGGTAAACATAAAAGATGTGAAGTCTCTATCTTTTTATGGCTGCATAGTATTCCATGGTGTACATATACCACAATTTGTTAATCTATTCATGGGTTGACGGGCACTTGGGCTGTTTTCATGTCTTAGCTATTATGAATTGGGCTGCAATAAGCATTCTGGTGCAAATTTTTTTGTCATAAAGTAATTTTTGATCTTCTGGGTATCATATACCTAGTAGAGGAATTGCAGTATCAAATAGTAGGTCTACTTTAAGTTCCTTGAGTATTTTCCAAACTTCTTTCCTAAAAGGTCGTATTAGCTTGCATTCCCACCAGCAATGTAGAAGTGTTCCCAATGGCTATTTGTAATAAGTGGCATATACCACACTTACATAAAGAATTCACTTACATAAAATGCTGAAATAAGCTATCATTTTGTGTGACTATACACTTTATATTGGAACATTTACATGTATGTATACACATTTATATGCAAATATAAACATCATTTTTCAATCTTTCTTTGAAATAAAAATACATAAACAATTAGAAGGTCTAATCCTTCTTTAAATTGTTGGGATTCAATTTGTCTTCTTTTTAAAAGCATATTTGTTTTCCCATAGTATGACTTCATCTAGTTTGTTTTTAAGAAAGCAGTAAATTCTTAGTAAATGAAGACAAAGCATAAAAGATTTTTCTTCATCAGCTCCCAGCATTCTTACTATAAAAATATTGGACCCAAATACCCCTCCTCTCCCAGTGTCTCCCCTTAGACCTAAATACATTGTTTAATATAGATTTTATTTATTTATTTTTTAATTTATATGTATTTTTATTATTGTGTACAGATATTTTCACCATTTTTGTTAGAATTTTTGTTTTCCTATTATGGAAGCTTGAGGGTTCTTTTTCATTTATTTTATTCTTTTCTTTTTATTTCAAAATCTTTTTTTTTTTTTTTGAGACGGAGCCTCAAGCTATCTCCCTGGGTAGAGTGCCATGGCATCACAGCTCATAGCAACCTCCAACTCCTGGGCTAAAGCAAGTCTCCTGCCTCTGCCTCCCAAGTAGCTGGGACCACAGGTGCCCGCCACAACGCCTGGCCATTTTTTGGTTGCAGCCATCATTGTTGTTTGGCCTGGGCTGGGGATTCAAACCCGCCACCGTAGGTGTACGTGGCTGGCCCCTTAGCCGATTGAGCCACAGGCGCTGAGCCAGTTTGTGTAACTTAAGCATAAGGATAATATCTGTGTGTGCACCCCTGTGCAAATATGTAATTGTGCATGCATGCATGCCACTGATGTTTCTGTGTGTCAGAAGATTCAAGTATCTCTACGCCCACAAGCAAGGAGATATTCAATATTCAAAATACCAGTTAGCACAGAGATGCACTGACTGAGACAGGGGCCAGGCCAGCGCACACTGTCAGCACACAGCCCAGCAGGTGACTATACATTCCCACTCCTGCTGAGGCTGAGATGAGTCTCCAGAACAGGGGAGGGTTCATTTCACTCTTCCCCCAGTGTGAGCAGCTAAGCTGGTTCCTGATTTCCTTGGACTGTGATTTGTCACCGAGTGTGAGTCTGGGTGTGCACAGTCACAGCAGCTACCAGACTCAGATGGCTGTAAATGTATTTGGAAAAGATATGTAGACTGGGCATGAGCAGGACTAGGCAATTGCCCTTCAAGCCATACATGAGGCTACAAACTTCCCTTCAGTCTGGCTTAGAGGAAGAAGATTCCAACCATTTTCAAAGGCTGGATTGACCCACAGCAGTGATTTTCAACTGATTTGCCATGAAAAGATCTTAGATGTGCTGCAAAAAGTTTTAAAGATCATTAAATTATTTGCAAAAGAAGTTCAAAACACATTAAGTATATAGCTGGGGCTGCAGGCACCCCCCACAATGCCTGGCTATTTTTTAGAGACAGATTCTTGCTCTTGCTCAGGCTGGTCTCAAACCTGTGAGCTCAGGCAATCCACCGCTTTAGCCTCCCAAGTGCTGGGATTATAGGCATGAACCACCATGCTGGGCCCAATGTCAACTACTTTCTAATCTAAACTACTGATCTATTCTAACAGGCCCAGATGGGCATTTTCTAATCTGACTTATAAACTGTTTCAAACCAGTCAAGCGTTGTGTCCTTTATTGCTATCTCCAGCTTCAAAAGTTAAGGAAACAGGCTCTTACCTTCTTGTGTTCTTTAACAACTGCTTGGCTATTTTCATTTCTTTTTAATTCTTCTAGCCTTAACCCACAGATGTTCATTTTTTTCTTGTATACTTTGTGACTTCTGGCTCCTATCTAAGAGATATTTTGCCTTACAGAAGGTTGCACAGATTTTCCCTTGTTTTCTGCTTGCAAGTTTTGGGTCTATGATCTATTTAAAGTTAAATTCTATATAGGGTGTTAATAGGGGTTGGAGTTCATTTTTTTCTATATGGCTATCCCACTATTTCAGCATTGTTTGTTGAATAAACTTCTCTTTTTCTGTTAAATTACCTTGGCACCTGTGGTAGCTAGAATTTAAGGTGGCATTTAATGAATACATTCTGTATTCAAGCCCCTGTGTACTCCTCTCTCATGGGATTGGTTGCCTTGGTTGACCTGTGTAGCCAATACAATTTTACAGAAATGAGGGAGTAAAATTTACCACACTAGGTCATAACAACATTGGCTTTCATCTTGCTCTTTTGATCAGTCACTTGGAGAAGCCAGCTGGATACTCTAGCCACTCTACAGAGAGTTTTATGCTCAGGAACTGAAGCCTCCTACCAACAGCCAATATCTACCCGTCAAAGAGGTAAGTGAGCCATTTAGGGAGCACAACCATTCAGACAACCAGCTTCAGCCAACATCTTAATTACAACCTCATGAGAGGGCCTGAAATAAGACCTCACATCTAAACTGCTTCTGAATTTCTGATCTACAGAGACTACATTTCTGCTCTCTTAATTCTGTTATGTCTTTTCTTACAACCCTATCACACCATCTTGATTACTAGCTTTTGATTATGTGTTTTATAGTAAGGCTTAAAGCCCTTTGATATTATTTTGTTTAAAAATTGTTTTACAAAAAAACTTGTTTTCCTGTTCTAGGTTCTTTATCTTTTTATATCAGTTTTAGAAATAGCTTATAAATTTCTATAAAGATTTTACTGAAATTTTAGTTGGACTTGCATTGAATCTATAATTTTAATTTGGGGATATCTTAATAATTTTAAGTCTTATGATCTATGAATGTGGGTTATCTCTGCATTTATGTAGGTTTTCTTAAAAATTTCTTGGCTCAGTGCCCATGGCTCAATCGGCTAAGGCGCCAGCCACGTACACCTAAGGTGGCGGGTTTGAATCCCCAGCCCAGGCCTGCCAAACAACAATGATGGCTGCAACCAAAAAATGGCCGGGTGTTGTGGCGGGCACCTGTGGTCCCAGCTACTTGGGAGGTGGAGGCAGGAGACTGCCTTGAACCCAGGAGTTGGAGGTTGCTATGAGCTGTGATACCATGGCACTCTACCCAGGGGGATAGCTTGAGGCTCCGTCTCAAAAAAAAAAAAATTTCTTTTCTTTTTCTTATTTTTTTTTTCTTTTTTTGCTGAGACAGAGTCCCACTCTATACCCTGAGCAGAGTGCAATGGCATTGTAGCTCACTGCAACCTCAGACTTGGGCTGTGGGCATCCCACTGCCTCAGCCTCCAGCCGCTGGGATTACAGGTGTTCACCATGGTGCCCAGCTGGGTTTTTCATTTTTTTAGGAGTCAAGAGTCTCACTCTCACTCAGGCAAGTCTCAAATACCTGAGTTCAAGCAATTCTCTCTCCTCAGCCTCCCACAGTGCTAGGGTTACAGGCGTGAGCCACCATGCCCCGCTAATTTCTTAAACATTTCAAAGCAATATTTTATAGTTTTGTGTGTTCAGATTTAGGTCTTGCATATATATATATATTTATTTATTTTTTATTTTTTATTTTTTTGGACAGGATTGGGTTTGAACCTGCCACCTCCAGTATACAGGCCCAGCGCCCTACTCCTTTGAGCTACAGGTGCCACCCAGGTCTTGCAAATACTTTGTACAACTTACCCCAAAGTATTTCTTATGTTTGATGATACAGTGAATGGTACTGTGTCTTAAATTTCTATTTATAATTGGTTGTTGCTAGTATATAAGCATGATGTAAAGTTGATATTTGAATATTGACATTTTATCTTGGGACCTTTCTAAATACCTTTCTTAGTTCTAGTAGCTTATTAAAAGATTCCTTAAAAAAAAAAAAATATTCCTTTGGGGGCAGCGCCTGTGGCTTAGTGGGTGGGGCGCGAGCCCCATACACCAAGTGTGGTGGGTTTAAACCTGGCCCCGGCCTAACTGCAACAAAAAATAGATGGGCATTGTGGTGGGCACCTGTGGTCCCAGCTACTCGGGAGGCTGAGGCAGGAGAATCGCCTAAGCCCAGGAGTTGGAGGTTGCTGTGAGCTGTGTGATGCCATGACACTCTACCAACGGCAACAAAGTGAGACTCTGTCTCTACAAAAAGAAAAAAAAGAAGATTCCTTTGGATGTTTTATGTAGATGATCATGTTGTATTTGAATGATGTTAATTTTACTCTTCTGTTTTAATTTGGAAATCTTTTATTTATTTTCTTGCCTTATTTCATTAATTGGGACCTCTAATGCAAAATTAAATAGAAGTGGTGAGAACAATGTTGCTTCTGTTCCTGATTTTGAGGGACGCATTCAGTTTTTACCATTAAATATTATGTTAATTGAAGGTTTCTTATAGGTATTCTTTATTAGATTGATAAAGTTCCCTTCTATTCCTAGTTTACTGAGAAATTTTATCATAAATGGATGTTGAGTTTTGTCAAATGCCTTTCTATATTTATTGAGATGATGATATGGTTTTCTTTTTGTAGTTGAATAATATGATAAATTAATAAAGTTGGTTTTTTTGTTTTTTTTTTCTTTGAAACAGAGTTTCATTTTGTCACCCTCAGTAGCATGCTGTGGTGTCACAGCTCACAGCAACCTCCAACTCCTGGGCAGTCACCACCCAATAAAGTTGATTTTTGAATGTTAACCAAATATTGCATCGTTCCTGGAACAAACCTCATTTAAGCATGATGTATTTTTTTGTTATTTTCTCATTATATTTCTAGATTTGACTTAATATTTTGTTAATATATTGGGATATATTGGTCTGAAATTTTCTTTTTTTTTTTTGGCTGGGGCTGGGTTTGAACCCACCACCTCTGGTATATAGGGCCGGCACCCTACTCCTTTGAGCCATCGGTGCCGCCCCTGAAATTTTCTTTTCTTACAGTTTTTTCTTCTTTTTTTTGGAACCTAGAGATGCTGACCTCATAGAATGAGTTGGAAAGTATTTACTCCTATTTTTAGAAGAGTGTATGTAAAGTTTATATGATTTTTTTCTTCAGTGAAAGAAGTAAACCCATCCAGCTTGAAGTTTTCTTTGTGGGAAGGTTTGTAATCACCAATCAAATTCTTTAAAGAGAGTAATAATATCATAATGAATATTCATGTTATTCTAAATCAAACATCAGTCTTTCAAAATATTATTTCTATTTCACCCAGGTTATTGAATTTATTGGCATAAACTTGTTCAGACTATTCCTTTATTATCTTTTTATCATCTGTACAACTTGTGGTGATGTTTCCTTTTTCAGTCATAACATTAGTGTGTCTTTTCTCCTTTTTTTCTATTTAGTCTTACTGGAAGCTTTTCAGTATCTTCTCAGAGAATCAGCTTTTAAGTAAATGATTACTCAACTTGGTTGTATTTTTTAATCTCTAGAAGTTCCATTTTTATTTTTTAAACATTTTCCATTTATCTTATTTTCATGTTCTTCTTGAACTAGTTGAGCATAAGGAACATGTTTATAATAATTATTTTAACATTAATATAAGATAAGTCCATCATTTTAGTTTTGAGTCTATTTGTATGGACTGATTTTTATCTTCCTACCATGATTCACATGTTCCTGCTGTTTGGAATGCCTAGTAAATTTTGAGTGCATGCTGGACATTGTGCATTTTATGTTACTGAGTGCCAGCATTTCCTTGGGCTTTTCTAGCTTTCTATATTTTCTTGTATTTCTTTGAAAATTGTTAATCTTTTACTGGCAGATAGTTAAGTTACTTGCAATTAGTTTCATCTTTTGGAAGCTTATTTTGTTGTGATTTTAGAGTAGCCTTTATTCTAAGACTTATTTAGCCTCACTTCTAAAATGTTGCCTCTCCGTAGTCTTTCTGTAGATCGATTCCCCACCCACCATTGATTTGGATGTTGAAACTGATTAAGTCACACATATACCCAGAGGGTACAAAAACATTCATTGCTCACATAATGGGACTTTCTGGGGAGAGCAGAGCCGGCATCCAAGCCAATTTGGAATAAGTTGAGCAAGCAAGAGGTGAGTGACTTTTCATGTTTTTAATGAAGTTGGGGCTAGGGTGAGGGTTCTTTTACATAGACTAGTTTTTGACCTTTTCCTGCTGGTGCTAAGGAGGGAAGCATGTAGCTTTCTTATGGGCTTGTCAAGATCAGTTTTTTAAAAAGGGAAGAGATGAGACTTGAAGTTGTCAGTAGTCAAACATCAAAAAAATAGGGTCAAACTCTTTTTGTAATTGTCCTGTACTGTCTGTTACCCAGGGTCCAAAAATAGCTATCGCATATATTTTGTCTGTTTTTATAGTTATTTTTGGCATAAGGGCAATTGCAATAGCAGTTGATCCTTAAGGGGAGGTGGGGAAGTCTCTATGCTCCATTTAAAAACTGGGTTAGCAATGATGTGCTCATCCAGGACAGGTGAACTGGGAGATATTTTATTTTGGCTTTTTGACTTGTAGCACCTGAGCTAAGTCCTAGACAGGGAGGTCTCTAATCCACCTCTAGTGGGCAAGGCAAAAAGTTGAGAACTCATGAATTTTCCAACACTCTTTGCAGAAAAGGCTTTGCACAGGTCTGGATATGTTTTTGCAAAACATTTGGCCCTTGTCAAAGCATTTCTATGTGCTACTTTGTCTCCTTTAGTCTCTGCAACAAATGAGATGGAGAATGGGCAGAGGGCAAAGGAGCTACTGTGTCACTGACTCTTTGTTGAGAGGCAAAAATGAGGAAGGGGAGAGGGGATCTGACATGGGAGAAGAGATGAAAAGGATTAGCAAAACTGTAATTTGCCAAAATGTGAGCGCCTGTATTTAATTTTCCTTGAGAAAAGTATTATTATGGTCCTATTCTTAAGATAAAAAGTTTGCTTACAAACCTCACAGCTATTAAGTGGCTTGATTGAGACCTGAGTGCTCAACTAACAAGGCCTTGGGCTTAGCTGCAGGCTTGGGCCCTGTGAATATCACAGACCTGGACTTTGAATTTCCAGACCAAGAAACCTGAGGCATCCCACTTAGTGTTGTGAGCTCCTGTTCCCCCCAGTTCTCCCTGCCTTCTCCCATTCCCCCCACCCTACAGATGAGCTCCTGTTCCCCCACCCTCTGCCATTCCCCTGCTCTATGGGCATCCTCCTGCCCTCTCCTGTTCCCCTGCTCCTCCGCCCTATGGACCTTCCCAGCCATGTTCCCATGCTCTCCAGAATTCAAAGAGGCATGCAAAGTCCCAAGTTTCATAAAATCCCCAAGTTCTCAGTAGATGAACAATGGTGGAAAATTCACCAAGGCTTGATTAATTACTGTTGTATAACCATAACCATTGTGATTTAAGATGTATCCATTAATCAATTATTGGGGGTTTTTTTGTTTTTTGTTTTTTTTTTTTTGAGACGGAGCCTCAAGCTATCCCCCTGGGTAGAGTGCCATGGCATGACAGCTCATAGCAACCTCCAACTCCTGGGCTCAAGCGAGTCTCCTGCCTCCACCTCCCAAGTAGCTGGGACCACAGGCGCCCTCCACAACGCCCGGCCATTTTTTGGTTGCAGCCATCATTGTTGTTTGGCAGGCCCGGGCTGGGAATTCGAACCCGCCACCTTAGGTGTACGTGGCTGGCGCCTTTGCCGATTGAGCCACAGGCGCTGCCTCAAAGTAGTTTTGATTTGCATTTCTCTGATGATTAATGATGACGAGCATTTCTCATATGTCTGTAGGCCATGTGCCTGTCTTCATCACTAGGGGTAATGTGCCAGTTTTTCTGGACCAAAGGTTGACAATCACAAGGTTATTCAAGTGACCCTGAAATATCACAACTTGAAAAATGTTGATTAACATCATTATATAAGCCCAAACATATGTATAGTAAATAGACATATAACTCCATTTTTTAATTTTGATTAGTTATCCAAGAAAAATTTTATATGTTGCTGCATTTTCCAAAAGGGCTGGAGTTGGATTACCCTGTTAGTTAATGTCACCATCAGGACCTTTGTGTATATTCCTGAGGAGCCCTGGGTTTGGACCTCTCTGCCCTAAGGCTGTTTAAGGGAGAGATAGTGAGCTCTTGATTGCTCAAATACGGGTCATGGAACTTAGCTGGCCCCTGTCTTTTGAGGGCCACACTTAAGGGCTTCATTTTTTTCTGACTTAAGCAGTAGGGAATTCCTTTTGCTAACTCTTAAGAGGAATTGTCATTTGGTTCACCTTATCCATGGATTAGTCTTCCTGTCTTGATTTCACTAGAATTTACACTCTTGGAGCTCTGTAAGGCCAAGGTTTTTTATCTTTTTTGTTGTCTGCTATATCACCAGTGCCTGGAACAGTGGTATAGATAATAGGTGCTCAATAAATTCGTGTTCTATGAATACATTTCTAAAATTTGTCCTCTGGTATCTTGCATGGGTGGAACAAGTCATCCTCCAGACCAGATGGTGTCTCATTTTCTCACTGACACAACTAAAGATTTTTCTGCTCTTAGGATTTTTCTGATCTTATACTTCTATAACATTCCTGAGTATATTCGCACAATCTTGGTAAGCCCAATAGCTACACCTACCTATCTGCAAATGAGCCAGGTGTTTTTCCATTTAAAACTACTCATTTTAAACATTGTTGTTGCCTTCAAGAGTTAGTGTAAAATTCAAAGGGATATGTGAATCAAAAGGGGTCTGCTGTGAAGCATTGGGCTCCCAGATTTCCTCATGTCTAGGAATGTCTGAGGATCTGACAGGGGAATGGAGGAGATGCTTTGAAGTTTATCAAAGTGAAGGGAAAACAAAAAAGTGTTTATAAATACTCAAGTAGAAGTAACGTTGGGTTCCTCATGAGTCCTGGGGGTGGCAGCTGCAGAGTGGTGGTGGATGAGGAACAGTGATGGAGGTGGGGATGAGTTAATTTCTCACCCTGTCCTGACTTCTCCCTGGAAATGAGCTTAGATAGGTCACATTTCTACCCCATTGCCTTTTCCAAAATAACCCTGAGAGACGGAATAGAGAATGAGCAGGGGATGGGGGTGGAGACTCACTGGCCTCTCTTCAGCTTGAGGTTGGAATTAAATCTCTCTGGAAGGATAGCTGGAATGTATAACATCTGTGTGTTCTGGCCTTCACTTGACTTTCTCTTTGAAATACGAAATCTCCTTGCACATGGCTCATTTTGCTTTCTAGGTGAAAAGTTTATATTGTAATATAATGTGTTAACAGCACTAACTGTAAATGTTACACCCACATAACGAATATTGGGAAGTTTTATGTTTTGCCCTTTTATGATTTAGACAAGAGAGGCAGAAGAAAAATCTACTTTTTGTTTTTAATTAATAAAACTACTTAATTCTTATATACACACATTTATGATAAATAATTAAATTATAAAATGTTGGATATGTGTGTGACTTAAAATTTTGAAAAATGTATTTGGCTTTTCAACTTACAATGTAAAGAAAACATTTTATGTCTTAAATAAATATATCAGGGAGAAAGAATTATTTTTCTGCACTCTATAATGATGGCTCAATTTTTGTCTCTTGTATGGTGTGTTAGAGTAATTATAAGCTATTATCATTATCTATACTATTTCATGAATATTTTTCCTATACAGAAGTTTACTTTATGGAGCCTTTAATCACTAGAAACATTATTTAGTAATGCCAAGGAGAAATTCATTACCATAAACAAAAATATTTCTATTTCCCAGTTATTTTTACATGATAACAATGTACGTATAACATGATAAGTAATGGACAAAATTCAGCTTCAATAACATCTTAGGATTATGTACTATAATTTTTTTTAGCAAAATGAAGTGAGAGAGCACGATAAATAAGCTTACTTAAAATTTGCATTTTAAATTTTGATGTCTATAGTAAATTTATCAGAGAATTTGGTGAAATGGTTATATTACTTTCTAAGTGGCAGAATGGTTCTGTATTGTGGGAATCTGCAGAGATTTTAAATGGCAGAGTAAAAATGTGAATATTCTTCCAGGACCTAGCAATTATGAATTGGGCTGCAAGAAAAAGTATACAATGTACAGAGCCCTATTTTGAAACTAATTTATAGCTTTCATAGGAATGTTATAACCTAATTATAGCCTTAGAATATGGGGAGGGGAGGAGAGTGGATGGGTGGATGGGAGGAGGGAGGGTGATTGGTGGGGTCACCTCTATGGTTTATCTTACAAGGGTACACATGAATCTTTCTAAAAGCAGAGTATGAATGTCTTAACTCAATAGCTAAGAAAATGACATGACAGCTACCTTAACCAGTTTGATGAGAGTATTTCAAAATGTATATGGAAACACTACACTGTATCCCATCATTGCACTAATGTACACAGCTATGATTTAATAAAAAAAATGTGAATATTCTTAGAGCATAGGAGAATAACAGAAACATGGGAATAAACAAAACGATTGAGAATAAGAACATATGGACTATTTATTCAGACCTTGTAAAGAAGTCGTGCACAATCGCTTGCTTTCGGCAGAGTCTCAAGGGTAGGCAGGAAAGAGAGAATGATTAAAAAAAAGAAGACAGGTATTTTCTGATTAGAGATTGTTGACTTAAGGAAGCTGCAGCAGTCTCTAACTAAAAAGCAGGGCATCGCAGGTGATTGATTGGCTTGGGAGCTTATTTGGCTTTCTCTGATTGTTAGTGGGTTGGAACTGGGGCAAATGTGGTAAGCTCGCTGTCATTGGCCAAGTCCTGTCCATTTTGGTCAATTACTGCAAAGGCTGATGTTTTAGCTCTGGGGCTGGTTGCTGAAGCTCTGTTGTCATATAGTGTAACCTGGCCACTGTTGATTTGTCCAATCGATCTCTCAAAAATGTCTGGAAGAAATTTGTACTCCTCGTTACCCCATCACTATTTGGATTTCTTTGGAATAGTGATGAGTCCATAAATGCACACACAATATTAATTTTATATTTAGAAGCAGATATTTTCATAGAGAAAAAAGCAATCTGTAATAATCTGTATCCTAAATCAATAATTCAATGAGCTTAAAAAATAACTATTTTAATACATACACATGATGAGATATTCCAATGGATGAATGCTTGTGAAAATAACTAATATAATCAATCATGTTTCAAGAACCTTTAATTAGAACAGTTTGGTTTATTTGCTTTTCTACAGTACCTTGATGAATATATTCTACAAATAGGATTTTTTTTTTGTATCTGAAATCTTAAATTCCTACTCCTATGTCTACCTCTCTTATTCCAAGAAAAATTGAATGCCTTATCTTCAACTTCATCGTATCTTATTCCAGTTCTTTTCCTTTTCTTACAAATTTATCTAGCCTCCTTATCCTTTGTTTTCTTATTTGACCAACCCACTTTGCCCATGTTTTAACCATTGAATTGTCTCATGACATTTTTGATCTCTATGTCTTTGATGCCCGTATAACATAAAATCTCAATCCTGCCTCAGTCAAAACTACCACCTTCTTCTGTGGTAGTTTTGCTTCGGCTTCAGATTGTGGATTTCACTCATTTTCCCTAATTCCCACATATATGTTTGTATCAGGAGATGTTATAAATGGAGGGAGCCTCAGAGAGATGATAAATTCTTGCTACTCTAGTTTATAGTTGCTTTAACCACTTTTAATTTGAACCACAAACACACACACATACACCCACAGACAGAAAAAGTGAGAAAGAGACAGCTCAACCCTCCTTCTAATAAGCCTCTCTCCTACTTTCTCTAAGCCTTTGACCTGTGTAAATGCTCTAACTTGACTGTAGTTATCTGCCTCTCCATCCATCATTTGGAGTAAGCACTCACCTCAAAGGCAATCTTTCATATTTACATTTTGCAACCACAGTCCCTGATTGCAGATAAGAATTCATTTCAGTGCCCAGGCCTTGACTGTTACAGACTCATTAGCCAGGTCCTTTCCGCTTGGTGTCACTGGTCAACGGGATGCGGCAGGATAAATGTTAGTTATCACTATCTTTGTAACTCTTATGCCATGTAAAATGCAAGAAGGCCTTCGTTGTTCATATAACGGCAGAGTAAATGTTCAGTACTTTTACTTTCTTTATAAGAGCAACACTGCACTTTCAAATTATTATAGTTCATTTTTGAGGCTCTATGCTTATTTATGGAATTTTTACTATCTTCAAATATGGTTTGTCTTTCTGTACTTAAAAAAAAAAAAAAGAAAAAAATGAATGAAAAGAAGCATCACGATTTAACTGTTGTGGAGGCCCAAACATTTAGAGTTTTTAATTTAGCTATTTTGGCAACTAAATGTTTTAGATGGGAGAAATTCTGGGTTCCTCTTAGGAAAATACCATGAAACCTCTACGTGTAACTATTACCTGAGGAGAATATTTCCTATGTTTCATAGGGGAGAGCTGAAACTTCAGAATCTGGTTCCATCATAGTTTTAATTTGATAGCATTGATAGTCTGCAAGAAAAATAGAAATAACAGTGGAAGCAAATGATTTCTAGGAATGAGCACACTAAATAGATTCTCTTTTCCTTTGAGTTATGTTTGGTTTATCACAATTCATTCTCATATGTACAGGGTTCGGCTAAAGCTGTCTTCAGGATAATTTATTTTAACTATTTTGGAATTACAAAATGATTTTACAGTTTACCAACATGTGACCTTGAAAAATATGCTGAATTATTTCTAAGATATGTCATGAAGAGTGTTGGCTTTTCAATTGTAACAGTTCTAAAAATCCCTGGGGAATTATTTTACAAGTAAATAGTTTGAAAGAAAAACAAAACATAGTGAAATGAAATCCAGGAAAATGGATAAGGAAGTCAAAGATGTATTAAACTTTTGTTTCTTCATATACTCACATATTCATGCCTGTTTAAATTTTTTTTTTTT